>JAXGGA010012633.1:0-38072 GCA_038373865.1 Uloborus plumipes
TTTTTTTTTTTTTTTTTTTTTTTTTTTTTTTTGCGCGCTTTCGAACTATAGCGTTGTTTTTTTTTTTTTTTGGTTGCTTAATTTTGAATACACTTGTTCTGCAGCCCCGATGTCTGTTCTGCGACGTACGTCGCCGATTTAGCAGTATTCTGCTTTCGGGGACAGGAGCTTTTCTTATGATGCATAAATTTCTGACAAATCAACTTATTTAAACGATTTTACTCAGATTATTTACATCTCACAATTGCAACTTTACGCGGCCATTAATTATTATTGCAAAAAATGTCAAACAGCCGCTGGTATAATAAATACACCGCTGGTAGGGTGGGTCGGGGTAATTTGGGTAATCGGGGGAATTTGGTATAAATTACATTTTATTGAATAAAATGAAAAATAATCATTTGAGATACCTACAAAAATTTACAGTTATAAACATCCTCCATACCTATGAGAATATGCTGAAAAAAATGTTTCCAACACTTTTATTGAAATTGATAAAAATTAAATTAAACTTTTTGAAGATGGCAGTGTAACGGGAACCAACTTCTTCCAAATAGTGTTGCGAATGAACCTGTGACTATGTTTTTCAAATTCAGGTATTTATACATTACATATGTCTACTCTAATTTGTCATTAAATTGAAAAATTTATCACTATTAATTTTCATGTAATTAATGATTTAAAAACACGGGGTAATTTGAGTATACCTTTCATTTACCAATCAGAAGGACAAATGATTATTTTAACGGACTACAAAAGCAGGAATTTATGAGCATCCTAACTACCTAAGGTTATTTTTGCTAAAACTGTGTTTAACATAAAGAAAAAATCTAGAAAAACTATCAAGATGAGTCAGTTCGAGAAAACAAAAGTAAAAAATGAAGATAACCTTTCCCAGCCTTCTACAAGTCATGTAGGATCATGGGTTTCAGTAAACTATTAGAATGAATGTGGGAAAACTAAAAAAGAATTCAGGGGGCAAATAATTGCCCAAGACCCTGCAAGTCCAGAAAGTTATAGCGCGTAGTATTTTTAAGGAAATGTGAAGGTGACGGTCGACGTTACATTTTCCCGGACGAGGATGATGTTGAATGGGTTAAGTTGGGACAGATTTCAGATACATTTCCTGTTCCAGACTATAATGGAAGATTTTTTAAATTTGCTTGAATGTTCTCTCACAAAAAACTACTGCCCATTCCATAATTGATTAGTCATTTTGTGCAATTTTTTGTATATAACCTAGAATTTGTTTCATTTGTAACCTGGAATTTTTTTATTTGTAACCTAGAACTTGTCCTTAATACTCATAAAAATTAGTATTTATACTATCTTATTATTTATATTATACCTACATTCAACATAAGTTTGAAAAAATTAAGTAGGGTAGTTGTTAAAAACCAGGCTTTGCTCTCTAACCATTACTATACCCAAATTCCCCCGTCCACGGGGTAATTTAGGTATAGTGAAACTTAATTAGCCATTAATATACAAATGCATCTATTAACTTGAAATTTGTGAAAAACAATTTTAGAAAGTCACAATGCTAAGATGAAACAAGAAAAAGAAAAATATATAAATATAATTTTTTTTTACAGGACTGGAAAGCTCAAAGTAGGTCATTTTTATACCCAAATTACCCCGACCCACCCTATAAATCCCCATCACAAGTATTAAAACTTCCTAGAGGTACACATTATTTTTTTCACGAAGAGAACAGATTTGAAAAACCCTCTTAGGAAGAAAGTTGGAAAGAAAAAAAAAATATGAACCTTAAAACTACTCCCTCCTCTAAAACTACACGTATGACGGCCCGTTTTATGAGTTGATAAAGGGTTTCCTTGTACCTTTTTTCTGGCTGATGGCATCCTTTATATTTCAACTGGTTTCTCACCCATTCACAGTACCGTAGCACATCAATTTTAGTTGGCAAAACATTGCTAACACCTATATCCTAGAGGTTGGCCAACTATTGGTAAGTGGGTAGCGTTTCTTGTAGATTTAGAATGAGTTTTTTTGCTCATGACAATGAATCAAAAAATCCCCACTAACGCACCATTTATAAAACAAACTCCAAAACCTGAACTGCAAAAAAACAGACTGACAAAGAAATCAAAACTGAGTGGGCGCGCCGATTAGTGGTGAGGGGGAGAGTAAGCAGACTCACGTGATCGAACGACGATTTTACTTACGTGGCATTTTTCTAAGTTTTCATAACGATTCGTGAAGATCTAATAGTTAAATTTCAGCTGGCCTAAATTTTTCATTCATAGATTCTACCTTAAGTAGTCCATTTTTGTACTTGAATTATTATATTTGCCTCGCGCATAATTTATAATTTAAAAAAAAAAAAATCCTTGTTTTGATTAAAAATCTCGAAACTTCAAGCTCATCCCGGGAGCCCTAAATATTTTTCAATTTCAAAAAAAAATTTTTTGGTAACTATGTGAACATAGTGACAACTTTTTATCAACTTCACTGTTTGAATTTCCAAAAAAAAATTTTTTGTGATACACCCTATGTGCACAAAGGGATGGCGTATCTTTGAAAAAAAAAAAGTGGTTTCCTCGAATGATTTTAGAAAACACAAATTTTTTCTTTCTCTCCAAAAAAATTTCCGGCACCCGTAAAAATTCCGAAAGTCGGTCCCGAACTATTGTTTTTTGAAACGGACCTTTTCGGAAATTCGATCATCTCGGTGCGTCGCGCTCGGTTTTTGCAATGACATCCTCACATTGAGTGTCCAAATCGAAATAAAAATTAAATTTTATCGCCGACCATTGGGGGCCGCCGAACACGGCCTGATATGGGGAAAAAGTGCGAGGCCCTTCGGCCCCCTGCACCGGGGGGTCGGTGCCAGTTCTCTCGTGAAACCCAGTCCGTACTACATATATACATTTAGTCACAAAAGTAAGTATGCAGAGTGCTTGTGATGATGTAATATGAAAAAAAAAAAAGACTTACAATATTAGAGTTTTCAAATTAACGATTTATTTCGATTACAGCAACATTGAGCTTATTTACAGACTGAAAAATATTTAAAAATACAAATATTTAGTTAGCAAGATGAGCTTAACTTAAAAAAAAGGATGTAATTTACATCACAAAAGTAAGTATGCAAACAAAAACAAAGACATTAATATTGCAAATTTTACAATTTTTCAAAAGAATTGGTAATTTGTTGGATAGCCTATGGCTTTTACTACAGCTATCAATATAGATGGCGCTGATTTTACTAAATTTTGAGTGACAGAAGATGGTATTTTCTGCCCTTCACCCAAAGTCCTTTCTTTTAGATCATTCTTAGTTTTGATCTCCTGTTTTCGAATTTGGCGATCGAGATAATCCCGCAAGTGTTCAATGGGATTAAGATCAGGTGACTGCGGTGGGGTTTTTAACTGTTTTCGCACGTTATATAGCAGGCCTTCCCAAACAATCCGAGTAATATGTTTGGGATCATTTTCTTGTTGGAAAGTTAAGGATGTATCGAGTCCCAATTTAGAAGCACTTTGGTTTAGATTATTCTTTAAAGTAGTAATAACTATATTGATTCATTATTCCGTCTTAGTAAACTAAATTTCCTACTACTAAATTTCCTAAGAACACCAGAAAACCATTTGTTAGCAAAGTGAATTGCAAAAAGAGAATAGATTTTGCAAAAGAAAATGTAAAGCAGGACACAAATTTTTGGAATACCGTGATTTTTTCGGATGAAAGTAAATTCAACATCTACGGGGTCAGATGGAAACCAAAAAGTTTGGAGGAAAGCAAACGCAGCTCTAGAACCAAAGAACATGAAAGAAACTGTAAAACACGGTGGTGGTTCGATTATGGTTTGATGCTGCATGGTAGCAACTGGAGTAGGAAATTTAGTTATAATTGACGGAGTAATGAATCAATATAGCTATTTGAATACTTTAAAAAATAATCTAAGCTAAAGTGCTTCTAAATTGGGACTCAATACATCCTCCACTTTCCAACAAGATAATGATCCCAAACATACTGCTCGGATTGTTCGGGAATGGCTGCTATATAACGTGCGAAAACAGTTAAAAACCCCACCGCAGTCAACTGATCTTAATCCCATTAAACACTTGCGGGATTATCTCGATCGCCAAATTCGAAAACAAGAAATCAAAACGAAGAATGATCTAAAAGAAAGGACTTTGGGGGAAGGGCAGAAAATACCATCTTCTGTCACTCAAAATTTAGTAAAATCAGCGTCACCTAGATTGTCAGCTGTTATAAAGGCCATGGGCTATTCAGCAAATTACCAATTCTTTTGAAAAATTGTAAAATTTGCAATATTAATGTCTTTGTTTTTGTTAGCATACTTACTTTTGTGATGTAAATTACATCCTATTTTAGGGTAAGCTCATCTTGCTAATTAAATATTTGTATTTTTTAAATAATTTTCATTCTGTAATTCAGCTCAATGTTGCTGTAATCGAAATAAATCGTTAATTTGAAAACTCTAATATTGTAGTTCTGTTTTTTTTTCACATTACATCATCACAAGCACTCTGCATACTTACTTTTGTGACTAAGTGTATATCGTACTCGAGTCGATCGTCAGTTGCCGGGCCACTCACGAAAAGGGGCCCTTTCCGAACGCACAGAAACGGAACACTTCGCCACCTCGTGTCTCTGAGTGCACGGGATTGGCGGGGAAGTGCATTTCAAACTGGAGTACTGGAGTGTGTGCATTTTCACAAACAAGTGACAAGGACCCGTGGGCAGATGTCCCGGACTCTCACAGAGGGCCCTTCGACGTGGGAAAATCGCAGGAGTCGGAGACCCATCCGGTCGATCTCGTTTTATATGCACAAATAAATTGCATTGCTTATAAAACTAATTCGTTATTCGTAACATGACTAATTTAGTTACAAGTCCAAATTTGAAATATCAGTAGTCAGAGTCACGCATCGTTGCCAATACGTACAAACAAAACATCTTATAGCCAGAACAAGGCAGCGCATTACGGATTTCACTCTAGTCATACGCCTTGTCACACCCATTCTTCGCCACAGGGTGTCTGACATTGGCTGTTTCATTGGGTTAAAACCCACAGGATGAGAGCGGCGGTGATTGTCCGGCGACATCTATTGGATTTTACGGTGACTTACATCGTATAAAAATCAGATTACTTTTTAAAAAATTCTAAACCTGTTCGGTTTTAGAATTTAAAACCCTTCTATGCGAATTCCAGTGCATCGAGGAACCTCTGCACCGTGTTTGATGAAAATCCAACAAAAACTGTATATTTGTATAAGGAACAAACATACATGCAAACAAATAGAAAAACATACATCCATTTATATATATATAGATACATAAATCAATGTTCCGAGATAATATATATATATATATACTGTCGTCCCCTCTCGATCGGGTGACGGATAAACGAATACCCCTCTCGTACGAGAAAAATATCTCGGAATCGATACCGTAGACGCAATGTTGACCCCTTCCCGGCTTATCCCGAGCTGGACTCGGGCAAGCGAAATGTTCCATTCTGGCTCATCCCGAGTGTAGCCAGTAGCGTAGCTACAGCTTCTGCCGCCCGGGGCGGCTCGTCAATTGGCCGCCCCTTATTTAAACGTACATAGACTGTTTATTATTTAGCCTGAGCAACGAAGAGTGCTGGAAAATGGTATTCCTGGGTCAACATTTTAATCTAGTTACAGGATCATTGCTCTCCCACAATTTTCATCTCAAAAGGATCATACGCAAACAGGGCCTATTTATTGCACGAGCATCCAGGGCCCGTGCCCTGGGCATGGGATTTTCCATTAATCATAATATAAATTCTTTTTCCAAAAATTTCCCATCAGTAAACTTTATTCTCTATTCATTGTTCTTTAATGTCTTCCCCTTCCTTTTCGTGCTGGAAGGGAGTAAAGATGCTTTTTTTTTAAAGCTTTACTATGATTCCTGAGTACCCTCAGTTTAAAGGAGAAGCAAAAATAACTAATAAATAAAACTAAACACAAACCCTCAATTTCGACAGAACTAAATCAACAATACATATTTTGTTGGTTTATTTCCTTGAGCACGCATGCAGTGTGTGAGGGAAAAGGCTCAATTATTTTTCGTCTTGGAAACAACCTAACTTGCTCCTTATAAAGTTTACAAATACCTTTGTGCTAAGGTGTAGAGAAAATTACAACGTTAAGAAGGCACATATAAGCAGGGATACTGCATAGTTGAAGATAATTGTGTAATGTGTAAAACGTTTTTCATGTGCATTTTTGTTTGGCTGCTTTGTTTTTTTTTTTTTTTTTTTTTGGTTTTAAATTTTTTTTTAAAGAAATTAAATCTGTATATATGAAGTGGAGGGGGGGGGGATCCCGTGGTGAGTGAAACGCCCCTGCATAAAATAAATCAACCTTTCAAAGGAGGAGAAAAATTTGGTTGCGCCCTGGGCATGGAAACTTGAAAGTCGGGGCCCTGTACGTAAAAAAAGCAAATAGATTTTGAAAAAAATTCTAGAAATAATAATAAAATTTTCGCATTAACAATTTCATCGACAAAATCTTCAGGAAAAGGAAATTAAATTTTCTAGCAAGTAAAAGTTCCGAGTTCATGGCTTATACATCGTTTTGAAGAATCACAAAGCATTTTTCTTTATGAAAATAATTCCTTGTTTTAACAAACAGTAATGTAACCATTAGATATTTTAAAAGACATTTCTAAAAATGCAAGTGTGTTCACTTTTAAAGCACGAACAACATTAAAAACATTAATGATCATAACAAGTAGTTTTAGTCCATCCATTATATTAAAATTATATCGCACATCTTTTAATTAGTGAGCATGAAATAAAATTAAACAAAAAGTTTATAATTTAAATGTTCTTCAATTATAAATTTAGAAATACATTTTTTATCCAAGTCAGAACGAAAACTTATGGTTCTTACACATTTTGTTGTGTGAAATCGCAAAGTAAGTAGTATAAGTCATTTATTCGTTTGTTTACACGTCCATTTGATGAAAATTACTGTAAATCATTCAATAGAAAATCTTTCATAGTAAAAATGTTGCATTTTTCACTTTGCCCTATGGATTTTTAAAGTAGAAAATCTCCATCTTTTTTTGAAGATGCAAAATAACTGCCAAAAATGAAAAATAGTGTTTCAATGCAAGTTGTCATACAAAATACATTATTCAATCTTTTTGTACAATAATTTTCAGAACAAATGTCCGATGGCGTTCATTTTGAATTAGGTCCGCTATCTTAACTACTTCACTTTGCTCCACATTCCCCTACTTACTTTATTTGCAAAAAGTAAATTAAAAATTCCCAGCAGATAACAGCAATAGAAAATCGAAACAACGGTGGAGACAGCATCTGCATAATAGGCAGCATCTGCATAAAAGCAGCATCTGCATAAAAGCAACATCTGCATTTTTTTTCTTTTTAAACCTTGTTTTTACTTTTTCCCCCCTTAAAATTATTGCCTCAATCGCGCCCCAATTTTGCTTTTTTTTTTTTTTTTTAATTTTTATGCTTTATTTTTTCTTGCAAAGATTGTGCCTCGATACCGCTCAAACTCTGTGTGGCTTTTATTTTAATTGTTTCCTTCTTTCTCTTAAAAAGTCTATGCCCCAATACCACTCTATAGCTTTGCTTGGCTTTTATTTTTTTTTCGTGACGTCTGTAACTTGTTTGCCGCCCCAATATTGCTTAGTTTTTATTTAAATTTCTCCGTTTCTCTTTATTGCGAGCCCTATACTTGAGGACGTCTGTATCTCGATGGCGCCCTATGTATTTTCTTGGCAATTTTTTGGTTTTTGCTTTTTTCCCTCCTGTACAAAGCCTTTGTCCTGATACCGTCCAGATTTCACACTTTCAATTTTTTCCCCTCTTGTTGTTCCCCTTTTATTTTTTTGGTGGTGCATATGATTTGCCGGCGTCCTTCTCATTTTGGCGCCCCCTTAAAAGTGCCGCCCGGGGCGGACCGCCCCCCACGCCCCCCCCCTTAGCTACGCCACTGAGTGTAGCTCGGGCACGGTGAAAATGAACACTGCACAACCAGTCTTTCCCGAATTGTTTCACGTGTCCCTTTTATGGTTTCGGATGCTTTTATTTACTATTGTTGCTACTAGATAACATAACTATACAGTGTTTTGAGCTGTAGATTTAAGATAAGAGTAGGCGCCGAATCCAAAGTATAATGATTTCTGCCATACAGAAAGCCAACTTTGCATGTAAATACACATTTATTTAAATAGATATTTTTACATTTATTTTTAGGAAATGTTTCATGCGAATGATGCTATTATGTTTAAAAAGATATGTATGTATGAAAATAAGCAAAAAAAAATTGACATTTTTTGATCCGTAATCCTGAAATTACTCATTAAATAGATATTTTTACATTTATTTGTATGAAATGTTGCATGCGAATGATGCTATTATGTTTAAAAAGATATGTTTGTATGAAAATAAGCATAAAAAAATTGACATTTTTTGATCCGTAATCCCGAAATAAAATGAGCCTGGAAGGGGTTAAAGATCCCCGCGTCATCGAATAAAATTTCTTAGAACCGACAGTATTCCTTCGAGCGGAGCCGACAGTATATCGATGCACGGCCAATACCGCCGAAGCCTCAGACTCTAAATTTGGCAGGCACGTCCACATGATTACGAAAGTATCCACTAAGAAAAGATTTTTCGAAATATCAATTAGTTTGAAAGGAATCAATTAAAACCCCATAATTTCTGTGAAATTAAAACCCCCCTTTTTCGAAGGCTTTCTTCCATTTAAATCATTATTCGGCACTTTGTCTTAACTTTTGGCCGATAGCGAAGTTTAAATTAGATAATACCTTTGTTACTCACGTGCATTGGCGTAGCTTGACCAAAAGTTTTTTTTTTTTTGGGGGGGGGGGGGGCGTCAAAAATTTCAAAAGTGCGGGTGGAGCTTTGCCCCCTGCGGTATGAATTTTCGGTGGCCGAACATTCCGCCAAATCACAATATGTTGCATCTTTAGTATACAAACTCAGATGATGAAACAGAAAAGAATAAGGAAAATTCTGCATTTCTAAGAGATGGGTCTCTTTTTTTTTTCCATTTTTTCATAAAATGTTACTAACTTTTGAAAATAATTGTTCACTACATTTGGTACCCCGGTTGTGAAAGGCGTTTTCTAGCCTATTCGGATGGGTCAGGAAATTTAATTCTCACCACTCAAAAGAAATGAACGCAACTAATGATCTTCAATAGACATAGTTGAAGCAGTTTGAAAATAGTTAATTTTCCGTGAGGCGAAATTCACTCGTTTTGCATCATCTGGCAGATGACTGACAGATTGAGCTGCAAGTTGAGTACATTTCACAATCATAAAAGTTCTAAAAACTTTAGCCCGACTCCATATAAAAGCACCGGAAGGTGAAGAAACAAGCCCGACATCATCGTATAGTTAAGCAACGAGTCCTTCGATGAAGCCATTCTCATTTCTCGGGTTCCATCTGAGCCCGCTCACGTGAACAACATACTTGAATTCAGATTGGTACACAAGAATGGCAAATCAGGTTACAATGTTCTTCTGTCAAACTGTTTTTCTGCGTCGACAACGCACGACTACGGCATTTGAATTTAATTATGCTCTTATTAACGCAGAGCCGGCAGAGAGGATTCCGACGGAACTGAAGAAATGAGCATGGCTAATACATCAAATGACTTGTTTTACTTAATTATAAGATGATATCAAATAGCATCTACCTAGTTTCTCACCTTTCAGTGCTTTTATGTAGCCGCGTTAAAGTTTTTAGAACTTTTTTTTTTATTTCTAACTTTTTTGTGCTTCTTTGGTGGTCAGGTGAGTTGGTTTAACTTTTATTTATCATAATATTTTCCGTTTTAACCTGTGATATGACAAAAAAAAAATTACATATGTTAGGTACTTCTCACTTAACAGTGTGGGTGAAAATCATTTTTATGTTGCTTTAAAAAATTGGCGATGCATTTCAATCATCGCATTTTGGTTCAACAATGGTGGTGATCAACAATGAATTTCCAAGTAAAGGCTCGCTTAGATTTTAGCATGAAAGAAGTGAAAAGTAATTACTTTTGAACATTCGAACAAATTTTGTCAGTTGCAGAAAAATCAAAGCTCTCTATCTACATTTTGTTCTCATTTGTACGAGCCTTTTTTGCCCTCATTTCAGAGCAAAAATGCTTTAATATGAGTGCTAGTTGGAAAAAGAAAAAAATAAACAAATAATTCCTTTTGGCTGAGCCGTAGTCAGGTAAAAAACGTAACGATAAAGTTTTATTCGCTTCCAAGAGATGAACATTTTTCAAAGCAGAATAAAAACTAGTTTCTTCATAAATGTTTATGCAGTAACATATTTTCTTTTCTACATTTGCTTTAATTCATGGTGCTGTTAACAGTGAAAAAAAATTAAGAACTTACCAGTTGTTGAATGTAAGACTGGTTTTTCAAGAAAATTATTTTAGTAGGACGAATTTAAAGGCCTTTTCAAAATTACGTAACTAAAAAAACACTTGAACGTAAATAAAAGTCAATGCCGGCAACCCACCAATCAAAAATAATAAAGTCACCTGTTGCCTTTAATCGATATACGTCACTTTCAACTATCGATACAAAATATTTACTTTATTTTAGTTTTCAAATGCTTTAGTAAAAAAAAGTTAAAATAAATTTATTCATACTGTCAGAGTATTTTAGACCGCAGTAGTTTAAAATTTTAAACAAAATATTTCAAAATATAGGATTATTTTTTTATCGTGCTTTTTGCATAGCAACGGAGCCTAGCAACCGTTCTTGGTGGACAAGCAACTCCATTTTTGCCGTATGTGTAGCATGGTATGGAGGTTGTTATTTCCATATTTAAAATTTAAGAACAGAGTTCATTAGAAACCAAACAACTTATTTTATTATAGAACAACTCTCTGAAATTACAATTTTTAAATCATGGAACTAGCATCGAGGGGAGAAGGCATGACGGCGAAGATCAGAGGAATCAGTGTTGCATTTTCCTGCCATGTATCGCTCTTTCTGATCGGTACTAGTAGAGTCCTATATGAATACGTAGTATTCAGAGTAGCGACAACAGACGAGTTCGAATAGGACAACCGGTTACAAGCAGAAACGGGGTTATGAAGAGGTATTTCCGGGCTTATAGGCCGTGGTCGATGAGAAAAATGAGTCCCAAACGTTTCGTCGGACACTGCGGTCGACATCATCAGTGAGCAGTTTGCTGAGACTGCTCACTGATGAGTCTCCAATGGTGAGACACTTGGTCACCAGGTGTATCGGAAGCCCACCCACACGGACCGATATCTTCAAAAAGACTCCAACCACCACCCGAGACAAAAAATGGCGGTAATCAAAACTCTTGCTCGGCGAGCAGAAAGAATCTGCGAGACAACAAAATTAAAGGAGGAACAGAAACATCTGGAACAAGCTTTTCAAGCGAACGGGTTTACAGTACAGGAAATTAGAAGAGCCCTCCACCCCAGGAGGACCCAAAATAATGTACAGGATACTACACCAGTTGAGCCATTAGGAAAAGTTTTCCTGCCGTACCTGCACAGGATTACAGACCGGCTCGGGAAACTCCTGGAGAAACACAACGTCAAGACTGTTTTCACTCCCACCAACCAACTAAGGAACTACTATCGCCCGGTGAAGGACCCCCGTGACCCCTTCTCTGCGTCAGGAGTCTACAAAATTCCGTGCTCGTGCGGATCCGTTTATGTTGGAACCACGAAGCGCAGTATCAGGACACGCCTTTCCGAGCACGAACGTCATTGCCGGTTAGGACACTATGAGAAGTCAGCAGTGGCCGAACACAGCCAACAGGAAGGAGTCCACAACATTAAATTTAAAGACACAGAAATCCTGGCCACAACATCCCATTACTATGCCCGTCTTCATCGCGAAGCAATAGAAATTTTCAAGCATCCGCGTAACTTCAATAGAAAAGAAGAGAACTTCAATTTACCGAAAATATGGCATTCCGTCCTTAGATCCGCTCGCCATAACGGTCCAGAAACAGACAGCTCACCCATTCCGGAAAATCCATCCAGAATCCAGAACGCTCCAGAGGCCGAAGAAACAGCAACCAATCAGGAGCCAACACGCCATCAGCAGTCTGCTTAAATACCCGAGCGGCCGAAGCTAGCGTATCAGTCTCAGCAAACTGCTCACTGATGATGTCGACCGCAGTGTCCGACGAAACGTTTGGGACTCATTTTTCTCATCGACCACGGCCTATAAGCCCGGAAATACCTCTTCATATTGACGCCGGCCGTGAAAGCCTGAAGAAGTATTTAGAAACGGGGTTACCGTGAAGCTGCAAGTTTGGCTTCGTACTCGCCCAAAGGTTTCATTTCTAAAAAATTGTCACAAACGGTGTGGTGTGACGGTGAGCGTGAACAAGAGCAGGAGAGGTCTTATGCTTTACACGAATGCGATAATGCGTGATGTTGGTAATTTGTTCAATTTTGATTTTAACTTTAATAAAAGCAAAAGGTTAGCAGTATTTAAGAAGTATTTCCTCGATCTCAAACCTCTGAAAAACGATTAGTGTTCCAATGTAATGATACTCTTAAGGTTTTAAAACAGCGAAAACTATTTGTATTTAATTGATCCAAAGAAAAGGAAGAAATAAAAATAGTAGGTGACTGAACACTAACTAGTAAATAAATTCATCGCGCGTTTTTGTTTTATTATTAAGTTTACCATCAGGAAGATTTTTGAGTACAACAATATTTCGTTCTTGATATCAAAAGCTAAAAAAAAAAAAAAAAAACTTATTTATTTTTTTAAATCTAGATTTCAATCTATCTTAAATGTTTCACAGTTGAACAAAAAATAAAATTAAAATATGAGTAGGAAGAAATTTGAAAGAGTAATTAATGCAATAGTATCCACTCAATAATGTGATCACTTCCAGAGAAAGTGATTTTCATAAATTATAGACTGACTATTCAGAAAAAATTTCTAAATTAAGTTTTAAAAAAAGAACGAATAAACTCTTATCTCATTTTCATGTGTGTAATACTGTCATAATATTATCCTGTTACAATTTTGTAAATTTAATTCATGTGAATCAACTACAAGGCTCCAATATCAGTTTGTTTTTGTGTAAATATCTAGTAAGTTTTTGATTAACGTAGAAGTTGCAGTGATACTTTGATCAGTTTTCCCAGACTCAAAAACTCTCAAAATGTAAGATATAATACAGATTTTTTGTAAAAAAAATCTAACAGACGAAAGTGTTGTCTGGTCATTAAAAAAAAAAAAACATTTCTACTTTAGAAACCTGATAACATTAAGCAATGTGATAATTTTGACATTCATACAAATGAATAAACTCTGGACCAAATGAGTATGAAAAAAATAAACCGTGATCACATTAAGAGGAAACTACTGTTTCAGAAGCATATAGAAGGTTTAAACAAGGTAACCTTTCTCCCCCTCCCCTAGGCATTTCAGTCGCTCAGCGGGCACTTATGGTTCAAAAATCAATTTGTATAAAGTTGAGAACTGAAATTATTTTAAGAAGTGGTAATTTTCATTTTCAATCAGATGCATGTAAAAATATTCAGCAATTAATTAAGTGTTCGGGGGGGGGTGTAATTTAAGGTATTACAAATTTTGAACACATAGGAATGACAAAGAACTGTATCTATTATTTTATATTTATTTCTCTGCATTATACATCGTACAAAAATTTTCAACAATGTTTACACATCAAAACAATACTGGATAAAAGTTTAGTAGACAAAGTCAAAACCATTCAGAGCACCAATACAGGACTTTTAGATAAATTCAATTTTTGTTGGAAAAAATTTTTATGACTTATATTAACAGATATTTCTAAAACAATTTAGTATGAAGAAAATTTATTTGTGCAATACGTAGAGTATTCAGTTCACTGGCACAAATGTTACAACATTAAAAATCTTTATTAAAGTAAGATTGATCAACACTTTATTGCACAAAATTTACAAATAACTTCAGATACTTGTTTCGAGTTTCAAGAAACCCTCTTTTCAATGCAACGGAAGTATGGGCTTTAGGATGACAAGTCGTCATTTTTTGCTTCAAGTATGCCTAAACTTTATTTAATTTTCAGAATTTCCTACATTTTCATGCAATCAAAAAAACACTGAAACTAATTTCTTCATGAGCTATTTAAATAAAATACAGAGTACCAAGACAGGATAGTGCGGCTATAATTTTTTGAGGCAAGCTTATACTTTTGATTCAGATAAAAGCATGGGGCATGTGGGCCCAGTACCGAATCTGTAGCTTAAGTTACACGAATCAAGTTACACTATGCAATCTGTGTTGTCACGATTAGTCCTTGATGTACATCCAGCAAACCATGGCAATAGATGATCTGTTGTTCACCGAGATGGGATTTCCATGCCAATAGCATATGCATAAATAATTTAACAATAAAATTCATTTTCATAATGATTTTACATACATAAACTAAACAATATTTGATGGAAAATCATACTAAATGGTTTCTTTCCTCTAAATTCCATTAAAACTACCAGCAAGCATTAAAGGCACATAAAAATATTTAATGTGCCTCGTTTTTTCTTAAAGGAAAACAGGGCACAGGAAATATTTTAGGGTCAGGGTTGGATTAAGACATCACGGGGCCTGAGGCCAAATTCTTCTTTGGACCCCTATATTCAAGCTTTACAATTCTTACGTGTGGAATAAAAAATTTTTAGCCAATGAATAGCACAATTTTAGATATTTGGAGGCCCCTAAATTGTTGTGGCCATAGGCCATGGCCTAATTGGCTTATTGAGTAATCCATAGGCGGCTCGCACTCACACAGGGGGGGGGGGGTCTCCTCACTTCCAAAAGTAAAGAGACCTTGCCCCCTCACTTCTTACCGCCTAATTCACCGTTAACCAAGCCCCGTGGCCGAAACCACGAGGTTCAATAACTCGGGGTTGAGTTTGTTACCACGCGGTTAAAAATTCGGTATTCACCGCCAAAATTAACGCCGGAGTTATCCAACCTCGAGGTAACTCAACTAAGCGAGCAAACCAAGCATCCTATTGGTCAAAAAAAAGTCACATGATTTACTACGTCATTTGTTTACATTTGGAGTTTACTAAGGTTTGCGTTGAAAGTAGTGCTCTCTTGCTATTGAAAATTAATTAACACAGCTCACAGCCCATTACTAACGAAATATTTGTCATAAAAAATAAAGAATATCATAAGAGTTTCTCGGAATCGTAGGTGAAAACGTGGAATTAAACACGCAGGTTTGATCATGAAAGAACGTACCTACACTACAGCAACGCTATTTTTAAAACATCGCTCGCTATAAAAAAATTGTCTATTTAAACGTAAAATAGTGTTACATCTGCTATTTATTTTTTGAATATTTGCATTCGTAATTGCAGCTGTTCTGAAATGAGAAAAAAGGTTTTTCACTTTTTTCCCACACTGCGCCTATAATCTTTTCCTTCAAATAATCAGAGTAGCTTCAATACCAAATTCACGTTCAGAGTGTAGCGATTTAAAAAATATATTATGTATACCATTTCTAAGTTTATTTATTTATTTATTTTTTTTTTTTTTTGAAAGAAATTACTCGTTTTATACCCCAGAAGCTATTTACTTATTATAAGTACAAATAAAATAAACAAATTAAGAATAGGGGGTATTTCAAATGCATTTTCTTTTTAAATGGCTCATAAATGTGCAGAATTTTTTTTTTCCTGCCTCAACAATAAGAATTACAGAAGAAGCAGAGTAGTGAATTTTTAAAACAGTGGAACTGCGTTTATTCGAACACGCTTATACAGTTGATTTTCCACCGACTATTTGTCGTTAATATTCTGTAGATATGAGAAATGGAAACAATGTCAAACTAAATATATTAACCATACAGTAAAACCTCTGCGAGAGCCGTCACCTATACTACGCAGCCAATGGATGGCCAACTTTTCATAGCACAGATCATCCCCCCCCCCCCCAAACTAAATGTCAAAGTTCCCCGCAGTAGCGACCACCAAACCGTTCTAAAAGTCACCAAGTGGGTTCATCAATTAAATTTTTCGGAAAAATCTGCTCGCTTCTTGTTTCTCATCTTCAGCCCTTTAGCTCCAGCTTAGCATAAAAAGAGGCCGGAATAACTGTTGATGGATTGCGACAATATGAAAGTTCTGTGCTACTAGGGAAAGGCGAATCATTGAAAGAATTAGTGCTTGTTTTATTCAGAATCCTTTGAGCGTAAAATAGCAGTGTAGTGAAAACGCTCAATGAGGGTCACGGTCACACAGTGGCAGGTTTGGGGGCCCGGAGGTCTATAATACAACTATAAAACATTTAGCTTATGTATTTTTGTATCTTCATCAAGGTGCGCATGGTCTTAGGAGCCCCTTGCAATCGTGACCTTTGTGACATGGCAAATCTATCACGGTAGATGACTGTGACCTGCCTAAAAATAATCTTATTCATCAAATTTGGAAACTTCCTTACAAAATTGCATTTTAAAAAATCTTTAAAAGAGAAATTTCGTTGAATTTTGTCTTTTCTCATAAGATGTAAATAAGTGTGCATGCTCGTATTTTATCATTCGGTTAAATTCAGAGTTTCATTCGGCAAATTGAAAAATTTCGCTGCCCAAAAATTTAGGTTCAAGGCGCCCTTGACTGAGAGAAACATCTTTCAGTAAACGAGTCTGAACTAATCAGTTAGATTTAAAGTTATTAACCAGTAAAGTGTGTATCCTATATGTTTTTGGTTTCTAATAAGGAATTTTCCCAACATGTTTTGTAATCGTCAGCAAGATTAAATTTCAACTCAAGGAACTTTAAGGAAAATAGATTTGATTCAAGTTTTACTTTGAACTGATCTAAAATTTGAAAATGTTTCTGAGAATAGTAAAAACCTAAATTATAAATTGTACTTGTGTCCTTTCTTTGCAGAAAGCAAAAAAAAAAAAAAAAAAAAAAAAAAAAAAAAAAAACATTTTCCCTTTAGAAAAAGATCAAGCTTCATTTTAAATAAACTTATTAAAAGTCAAATCAACGTTATAAGTAGTAATAGTGGTAATTGCTTACACATGTTTCCAGATTACGAGACATCTTCTTTTGCTCCCTTATAATGATTCTGTTTTTTAAAAAGACTTTCACTAACGTTATAGTTTTTCATGATAAGAGAATTTCTTGTAACTTCGGTGCTCGCAATTGGTACATTGCGCTTTTTATTTGTACATATATCTTTCCTTCTTAATTTTAACAATAACTTCAGCTTCAAACATAACCAAAATACAATGTATAATATTGACAGAACTTTTTAGTTTTTGATACATTTGAATTAGTTTTTGTCAAAGAAAAAAGTTTGAAATTTTTTTAGCTTTGAAAGTAGGAAAAAAAAATAAATAAAATAAAATATTAATGCTATGCTATAATATTGAAAGTTTAATTTCACATAATTTGTAATACTGTACAAAAAACATTACAGTTTTATTTAGTTCTCTAGTTTAATCGAAATCTGAAACATAAAAAGTAAGTGCACAGCTTTAAAAATAACTTCATGTGAATTGTTGAAGAAATGTTTTACACAATATCTTTTATATTTAGAACACTGAAAACAAACAAACATTTGCCTCCTCCCGCCAATATTTTAAATCAATGTCTTTCCCCTCCCCAGTTCATGATTAATTATATTTTGGTTGATATATATTTTTGACCACTGATTTAAATCATCACTTTAATAAAGCTGTTTAAAATCAATGAATTCAAATGCCAAGCAGCATTAAAATAAATTACAAAAATACTTACTAGACACTCGGATGCATCATAGTTCATATATAATTTGTAGGTAAATTTTGGCTGAAAATTATTGATTGTTTCGAGTGTATAAAATGACTAATAAATGAAAACAAGTAGCAGAGGCAAGTAAATTTTATTTCAGCTAATTGAGTACATAATTAGGATAAAATTTTAATCTTTTAAAAACAAATGCAAATTCACGCAACAAAAAATCAATCAGAAGGGAATTTTGCACGAAAACCTCCTGTTTAATGTTACAAGAATTCTTTTCACAAATTGAATAAGCTAGCAGCAAGTTGTACACCTCTATCCATAGTTGGCTCAAAATCATCTGTAAAAGAAATTTAGCATGTTAAATTCTGATAGAAAGAATACCCTGCTACGCCACCAAAATATCGCTCACTGATAATAATAGTGGCAAGTGTTAAAATCATTGTTTTAAGTAATAATTTTAATTGGCTTCTACTCGAATAATACAACATAGCAAACGAGTGACAAATTATATGTTATGTGCAGTAAACTATCACCCATAGGCAAAGGCAAAAGATCTACCCGTAATATACCAGCAGCCCGTCATGGCATGACTCCGCATTTGAAATAGTAGATAACCAAGCTCCAGCTTTAAGTCCTCTGCTCGGTATTGGGCTAATCCAGATTGACTAGTCCATGACAAGTACTACAATCATTTATACATCATTCATAAAGTATTTAATCACAATGGATAGATAACGTTGTTGACAACTTGGAGGGGGGAGAGCGATGATCCACATGCTTCTCCCCTATATCCACGTCTGCACACATCCACACACAAACACATATACACTGGCTTAAACATACAAACACACCAACTTACACATACACACACAGAAAAGAGGTTTATGTACAGTTTTGAGGGTAAGGTCTTATGAAAATTGATTCCAGGGAAGAAGAGCCATTTGTAGATACAAGAAACGCAACAAGTAGAAACCTATCACAACTCTTGATTGTAAAAAAACGTAATTTGTGTTTAAGATTTCAAAATTCAAATTAATTATTTTTTTTTTTTAAGATTTACTGTCGGCCCTGCTTAAACAAAGTGTTGGTTCCAAGAAATATTATGTGGATTACGTGGAGCATTCCTTTAAGCGGGGATCTTTAACATTGCGTCAAGTCAATGACACGGTTCCAGGATGTTTTATTCCTATAAGCAGGATATTTGTTTATCCATTACCGGATTAAGCAGGGAAGACAGTACCTACAAAAATATCCATTAAGGCAATGATTGCAACGACAAATGAATAATCTCATTTTACTTTGCCTCAATCATACTAGTTGTTGGTCATTATTTTCATGCACAATACAAACACATATTTTAGGAGTGAAGCAGTTAGTTAACGACTAACTGATACTATAAATTGAATATTTTGTGAGCAGAAGTAAACAACTTCAAACTGAAAGGAAAACTTGTATTTCAATATTTTTTATCAATTAAATACTTTGTTTGGATTCATATTTATAAATATATAATTATTAAAGCTACTCTGAATAAGCCGAGTATAGAAGAAGAGCATATGAGAAGTGAAGTTTCAAAACTTGGTTTGTCCACTTTAACAGATTTGGATAAGACGAGTCTTGTTTTGAGGGCTAAATATTCCATACAGCTTTGTACCAACAATCAGCTTTTAATCCTATAGATCTTCTTATACAAATACAAATACAAATACAAATGTGGCGACCAGCAGCAGACTCTGGGCCCAACTTGGCTGGTCCTAGTCAATTTTAAAGACCCCAATGAAGATCAATGGCCCTCTTAAAGCCATCTACTCCATTGCTCTTTACCGCCTCTTCCGGTAAGCTGTTCCAAGTTCCCACCACCCTGCTAAAATAGTAATTTTTTCGAATTTCAAGATTAGCCTGAGATTTAAACAGCTTAAAACAATGACCCCTTGTCCTGCTTTCCGTGCGAAAATCTAACCCCGCAACATCATTCATTTTAATAAATTTAAACAACTGAATCATGTCTCCTCTAGTTCTCCTTTGCTCAAGACTATACATATTAAGCATTCTAAGTCTGGAATCATAGTCTAAATTAGAAAGTCCATTCACTAACCTTGTAGCCCTCCTTTGTACCCTTTCCAATAAATTAATATCTTTCTTCAGATAAGGAGACCAAAACTGAACTGCGTACTCCAAATGAGGTCTCACCAAACTTCTATATAGAGGCAGAAGAACCTTCTTAGATTTGTTTGAAATAGATCTATTAATAAACCCAAGCATCCTATTGGCTTTGTTACTAGCTATGCTGCACTGTTGACTAGACTTGAAATCCTGATTTATTAAGACACCTAGATCCATAACATTATCTGCCCTACTGATGACTGAACCTTGTAAATAATAGCTTGTATGCTTATTTCCATGACCGAAATGCAGCACTTGACATTTCCCAACATTAACTGCCATACCCCACTTGTCTGCCCATTTAGTAATATGATCCAAATCCTGTTGCAGCTGATTTATTTGTTCATCATTTTCTACAACCCCCATAAGTTTGACATCATCGGCAAAACAATTCATGTTTCCAGAAACATTTTCATGAATGTCATTCATAAAAATAATAAACAAAAGGGGACCTAAAACTGATCCTTGGGGAACCCCACTTAAAACCTCACTCCATTTAGAATAGTTACCCCTAACAACTACTCTTTGTTTCCTTCCTGTCAGCCAATTCCTAACCCAAACTAGAATTTTACCTCCTACCCCTATACCAGCTAATTTACTGAGTAGTGCTACATGCGGTACCTTATCGAAAGCTTTTTGAAAATCTATGTAAACAACATCTACGCATTTTTTGCTATCTAAAGCCAAGGTAACCTTGTCGTAGAAATGTAATAAATTAGTAGCACACGATTTACCTTTTCTGAAACCATACTGCAAACTACTCAACAGCCCATTATTTTCTAAGAAATTCATAATCTTAATTTTGATCAATGTTTCAAAAATTTTACATACCACTGAAGTCAGACTCACAGGCCTATAATTTCCTGCATTACCTCTAGACCCTTTCTTGAAGAGTGGTGTAATGTTAGCTAGTTTCCAGTCCTCTGGCACTATCCCTGAGTTATACGAAGCATTGAATATATTAACTATGGCGTCAACTAATTCCTCTGCACATTCTACTAGAATTTTTGGATAAATATTATCTGGTCCCGGAGCTTTTGTGGTTTTAATTTTTTTCAAATAAAGTAATACGTCTTCCCTGGAAAATACAAAGTCCTCAAGCTGTGTAGTAGCTTGTGTCTTGCTTGTGTCAACTGTTGAGATACAGTTATCGTTAAAAACACTGGAAAAAAAGTCATTTAGAACATTTGCAATATCACCATCATTCTGAATTAAATTTCCATGCTCATCTACTAGTGGCCCAATTTGACTATTTCGAACTTTCCCAGAATTTGCGTATGCAAAAAACTCCTTTGGATTCCTGTCAATATTATCTGCCAGCTTTTGTTCCAATTCTTTTTTCTGAAACCGTACCAAATACTTAAAACTACGCCTAGCCTCACAATACTGTAGCCTGTCTGCGCTGTGACCAGTTTCTTTTAATCGACGAAAAGCAGCTTGCTTACGGTTTAGAGCATCCTTAGTTTCCCTAGTGAACCACATGGGCCAAATTTTTGTGTTTACCCCTTTTCTCCTAAAAGGAACAAAATCTCCAACTGTTTTTGCTAGTTTTTCCTTAAACTCTGTCCACTGCAAATTTACATCGCTATTGTCCAAACCTGATGAAAAAACCGCTTTCAAACTCTGCCTGAGTGCGACAAAATCAGTATTTCTGAAATTAGGTACAAACCTAAAATTTTTGTCTTTGTGCATATCAAACTTAATCCCAAACCTAATGCTGTTGTGGTCACTATCCCCAATATGCTCCCCTACACATAATGCCTGTACAGAACCTTCAACATTGCAGAAAACAAGATCCAAAACAGTATCCTGCCTTGTTCCCTCAGAAACAACTTGATCTAAAAAACAGTCACCAATTACTTTTAGAAATTCCTCTTCTCTACTATTATTGGGGTAAGAATTATTCCAATCAATGCCCGGAAAATTGAAATCCCCCATTATAATTACCGGTCCCTTACTCGACATGTCTCTAATAATACGATACATCTGTTCATCTTGACCCTGGCTTAGATTAGGTGGCCTATAAATGTTACCCAAACGTAATTTTTTACCCTTACCGCTCATCAATTCTATCCAAACCATGTCAATATCATTAGGTTTGTCATTTATTGCCAATTCATTGCAAGTTAAAGTATCTCTAACATAAAATAAAACCCCACCACCTCTTTTACCTACTCTATCTTGTCTAAACAAATTATACCCAGGAATACACAATAAATCATCATCATTTTTGGTAGCCCATGTCTCGGTAACTCCAATTACATCCAAATTCTCATTTGTGATTATGCTTTTTAATTCTTCCATCTTGTTCCTAATACTGCGAGCATTGGTATAAAAAACCTTAAGCATGCTCAACTTGTTTTTATTCAACCCCTTACGATTTCTTGAATCAAAATTGTTGAAATGACTACTCTTATTTTCCTCCTTATTACCATTCCTAATTAAACCCAAATAGTTTGCATATTTTTGCAACCTTCTCCGTGAACCCTGCCCCCCTTTCAAACTTAGTTTTTTGACTCAGAATACTCCAAAACCAAACCACTAACCATTTTAACCCCTGTAGAACTCAGATGCAGGCCATCCCTAGCAATCCAATCTCGCTTACAGTAACTCCACACGTCGATGAATCTGATACTGCGCATATGGCAAATTTCTTTGAGTATCAGGTTCATGCACCTAGCCCGCTGGTTTAACCAGCTCCTATTGACTCCGTACCTGGGCGGCAACCCAACCACTTGGACACTGGTCGAACTGTTGGTTGCTTTATCCAACAGGGAATTCCACTCGTTCCTAAATTCCTCATTATTACTACGGCCTACATCGTTCGTTCCCACCCATAAAGTGACCATATCCTCCTTATCAAATGTCCCCCTCTTCTCTGCAACCTTATTTACATCCTTTACCCTAGCCCCTGGTAAACAACACCTAGCCACCTTACGTTTTACCCTCCCGATTGAATTTCCCACCTCACGCACCATAGAATCCCCCAATATTACTCCCTTCGTCTCCCAGTCTGTCTCCTTACTGCTAACTTCTCCCTTCACCTCTGGAATAATCCCACTAACTAACTCACAGCTAATGGCCACATCCTTTTTAATAATTTCCCCCTTTCCATCTGAATTGTTTGCCTCCTCTGTCCCACAACCTGAGGCTATTTGGGCCTGCAAAATGGTCATCCTATTTTTTAAGTCCAGGAGCTCAGCACACTTAGTGCAAGTGAAATCATCCACAGAAATGGACTCCTCTTTTCCCTCATACAGGCAGAACATCTGACAAATGTCGCAAGAAATCCACCTGCTCCCCTTACCATTCTTAACCTCTTTCAAAATGCATATAACACCCATAATTACTCGAATGATCCACTTATACAAAAGCAATACAAAAGAACAAAAGTGCAAAATTTTAAGAGTAACTACTAATAATTAAATTAAGAAATCATTTGAGTTAAAGATACAAAGAATGCAGATAACTAAGTAAGTAGTAAATAATAATAAACTAAATTGCTGCACCCAACAAAGAACACAGGCCTAACAACAAAGGAATCACCACATTTTAGGCTTAGCTCAAAAAATTGAAAATTACTTTAAGAATGCAAGTAAAGCAAAATTAAGTCTCAATGCACAGAAATACTAAATTACATGCTGAAATACAATAAAAATACCAAAACTGATACGATAAAAACAAACAATTTAAATTAAAATATCACTTAGCTCAGAGCAGCAAAAATCTCCCCTGCAACACTGGCGCCCTCTAGCGGCGTTATACTTATTTATGTACCTGGTTTTGAACTAAGTACATGCCATACAGTGCTAGATCCAACAAGCTGGAGTAGTTGACTTCAGCGGCGGCAGATTCTCCCTATTTCAGTGTTTTTCCCGTTGAGACGTGATATAAAAATTCAGCAAAAAAACAAGTAAGGGCAAAAGTTTACAGTTTCTGGCCCGGTTCAAAAAATCTTTTAGATCTGGCACTAATGTCACATGTTAGAAGAATGTGTCGAAAAAGAACATTGCTGAAGTTAAACTTTAGAAAACATGGACATATAGGGCATTTTGAAATAGCAATGCTTACATAATCAAAATTTAATGAGTACCATTAATTGACTAAGTAGGCAGATTACATTCAGAGTACTTGGTACAACATAGCTATCAACTCAGTCTCCAAGCATGCAATTAATGATACACAGCTTTGAACATCATTCAAACTCTATAATGATTTCATACATCTTTAAAAAATCCCCTGCTATATTATTAACCATAAAGCTGTACACGGTATTTTGATGTAGAAATTTAAATTGATAAAATTACATGATAGAGCACGAAAAACGACCGACCAAATTCAGTGTGAAAATTTATGAGGGAATATCATTGACATACACAGTACATGACAGCAGTAACATAAATAAAAATATCTTACCTTTATGTGTTCACTTTGGGAATGGAGCAAGAAAATTTTCCACATCGTCAAGCTTCAGTCACTTGAACATGCTTCTAACGCCCACAGGAGATTAGTTTATCTTGTCTGTTTGCAGCTAGGAGCTTACAACTTGAAATGACAATCACCTTTTAAATGATTTTTGCGCTCTTAAGGCATTCCTTTTTGATAGATTGATAACCGCTTACGAAACTTTTCTAGACAGTTCTTTCATCTTCAATGTTTGCTTTTTATGAGATATTCTTGCGTTTTGAATAATCACTAATATCTGTACCTCAGAACCAGACTAACGTAAGTCCATTTTCGTCATTTTTCAGTAGCGGGGAAAAACGATGTATTCGACAATCGCTTTTCCCCTCTACCGAAAAATGACGAAAGTGGACTTACGTTAGTCTGGTTCTGAGGTACAGATATTAAAGTGGACAAATCAGCCGCCATGTTTACCTTTACCGATGCTAAAGTGCGCATGCGTAACTCTAACCACACTCGATAACCGAGCTCGGGTAGCTTCTGCTTTCCTCCTTAGCGGTCAGAACTGAATATTAGCTTAAAAATCTCTGCCTTGTTAGGGCTTTCGACCCCCTGGGGAAGGGAGAAAACTATGATTCCCTATTATAGAAAGGTGCAATCGCCATCTCTATTGTGGGAGGGCCGAGAAATCATTAAGACACCCCACAACACTTTATAAATTTAGTATTCATAGTTGTTCGCTTTGCAAGTCTTCAAGCAACTAGCTTGGGACACAATCCTTGAGATTTAATGGAGAATGGCTCCACCTTTGGTTTCCAGAGATCAACAAGCTTGAATTCAAGACAGAAAGACAATTTTTAACCTTTTAACTGTCATGCCCGAGATAATCTCGAGCACAGCACTGGTGTTAGAAAATGTCACGCCCGAGTATTACTCGGGGTAATTTTTTCTTTTTTTTTTTTTTGAGTGCATCGTATTGTTATACCCGAATATATATCGGGAGACGTTTATTTCGGCTTCATCTCTTTGTCAAACCCGACTGTTTCCAGGCCCGTCATTTAGAGGGGCAGTGGGGGTTAATTGCCCCCCCCCCTGACTTTGAGAAATCAATGTATTTGCATATAAGTGAGCGTGGTTTTGTATGTTTTTCGATGAAATTGCATTGTGTTTGGACCCTTTGCCCCCCCCCCACCCCCGGAAAAACTTGAAATGACGTCCCTGACTGTTTCTCGGGTTTGTGCTTAGAAAAGTGTTTCCAGTCATACCACACAAGACTGAATTACTGAAAGGCATTCACTTTTATTTATTTAATTTTTTTTTCATTTATTTATTTTTTAGAAAACATTTTTTTTTTTCATTTTTAGAAAATAATGCTCCACTAGAAGCGAACTTTACAACTGCCATGTTGAGTGGCAGCCGCCTCAAGCAAACATGCAGTGGCTACAAAACTTTAAATATTTTACCCATGTGCTTCAAAATATCAATTTTTAACTACTAAGTATGTTTTATTTTGTACTAAACATTTGATTTTTGCAATAAAAAAATTTAACAATTTGTGCACCCAAATCAAAATAACTTGACAGTTAAAGGGTTAATAGCCGCATGTCTCATCAAATCACAGGTTCCAAGTTACCCTCTTATCTTACCTTCTATCTTTAAAACTTGCTTCAAATTAAACTGATGTTCAGAAAAGCTTCAAGTAACCAAAGGGAGGTCTCATTTTTTGTGAAAAAGCTAAGATGCCAACCAAACAATCTAAAACCTACGTTACAAACCTAGAAAAACTGTATGATGAGAGGAGAAAGCTGCGAAGAATGCTGAGAGATCCAAAAATGCCATTCAAAACCAAAGAGTTAAGGATGTTCCTTGACCAGTTTGATGTTTCTCATCGGGATTCGTAGAACGGATAGTTGCAGCTACAGAAGAGACATTAAATCATGACCATCAAATTTAATTTTCAGTAGAAACGTCATACCCTTTTGTAGACAGCAATTTCGTCAACAAAAATTTAATCTTATCAAAAATCGATTTAGGAATTTAGACTTAGAAGGAGCTGTTGTGTATTGGGATAAGAAATCTCATCCAATTTTTTTATTTAATAAAGACAATTTAGAGGCTAGCAATTTTGATAACTAGTGGTGTTGAAGAGCAGATGATAGCTGTTCCCATCCTTAAAAACAGCACGGGTGTGTACAAGTAAGTGCTGTATATTCAGTAGTTGAGCATTGGGGCTCAGTTGAAAAAACTTACGGAATGTATTTTGATACCACTGCTGAAAATAGTGGTAGCTTTCAGGAAACCTGCGCTGTTACAGAAATATTTTCCGTATTCAGCATGTTTCCATCACATCTTAGAAGTTGTTTTAAAAGCAGTTTTTAGTTGCAAAATGGAAATACATCTGCTGGTCCTCAAGCAAATATTTTTCAAAAATTTCCAGCTGAATGATCAGTGTTAGATAAAAAGCCATTCAAAGCAGGTACAGAAAATGAGAATATTAGAAATAAGCAATTAAGGCGAAAAATCGAAACTTTCTAGTTGTGAAATTAAAAAGCTGCAGCCTAGGGACGATTGCAATATATACCCCTATAAATCGTGTAAAAACCAATTTTATACTAAAGCTAAAAAGACAGTAAATAGTTTAATGATGTTCCATGACACAGCTGAAAGAGGTGTAAAATTAATTCCAGGCTTCAGTTCCTCTTTGCCGAAGGACAAAGAGCAACGATAGCTTTTGTTACAAGATAATGCTGTATGCTAAATGCAGGCAGTTTCCTCATTTATCAACAGGTATCCCATTCAAGCCATCAGCAACTTAATTTGTATGTAAATAGTAGTAAAATGATGTTATATAATTTAACAGTATAAGTATAACGGTGCATTAAAGCTTTTATTGTCATTTTAACTCTTTGCTTTCCGTCTTAACCCCTTAATTCCTCTATTTTAACACAGAAATTTGTTTCATTTATTTCTAAAGTTTCGCGAAAATACCCCTTTTTTAATTGATATAGTAAATCCAACAATAAGCAAATAAATGTAATTGAATATTGTAATGCTTTTAGGTTTTTGCATGAAAATTTCTTATTTTTGATATAGGGGAGAGTGGTAATGAATGGGCCATGGTGATGAATGGGCCACTAACAAAATATGAAAAAGTATTTGCATGAATTTTTTTTTTTGATGCCATCAATAGATGTAGCTATTTGTTCTACTAAATTCATCCAATTTTCATTCGTTTGGGCTGAGCCATTTTCAAACTAGAGTGGCATGTCAAGAATCTGACTGAAAAGTAAGTTTTTCCTAGCTAAAATGTACCAAGTATTTCACTGCATACATATGTATAAGTTAGTCTTTCCATATCTATAAACTAATTTTAAGATGTATTTTGATAGTGTACGACGTTACACACTTGCATGAAATATAAAAATAAGCCTGTGTGTTAATTCATTTTCAATTGGTGACTAATACATCTCACGCATATACACAAAATACAAAGTCACCGAGTGCAAAAATATAGAGTTTCACCATCGACTGCATACTGCAAGCTTGCATAACCAACCATTAAAAATAAGTTCACAATATGATAAAACGCATGAAAATTACTCAACCTTCATGTCACACTAAATATACCTCAACCTTTTTAGTTTAATGTACCAAGACTTCGATAAACACTCAATAAGAATAGCACATTATAAAAATGCAACGTATGTTTACAGATTGAAACACCAAACTATACTTGAAAACTTTGTTTACACACATCACCGTATACACTCTGTTGACGCTTAAATACGATGATCATAACTTAGTGACTCAAATAATAAGACCGAAACCAATAACTGGTAGTAAAACCAGTAAGAGTCAACAGTAATTTTGTAAAACTGCATTTTTAGTCACCAATATGAAATACTATCAGCATCATATCTTCACAACAAGTAAAAATCTGAATTTGAGAACCAATAAATCACCCTTAAATATCACACGTTCAAAAAATTGACTAATTTTGTGACTTCTAAACAGTACTGTGGGCCCACTTTTTTTTTACACATAATTGATACGCACAATTGTTTTACACTTGTAACAACAATATTGATTTCAACATCATTAAGTGGCTATCACCATATATTAGCCGCTAACCTTTTAACACTCATATTGCTCTGAATAGAACACCTATTTTAAACACCATGCATAGCGTATACACCACTTTAAAGTTCCTTAAATTGACTGAGTAACTCTCAGAGCATAGGAACAAGTTGTACCAACATTTAGGAAATTTAATGCAACACCATTGTAAACACTGCAAATAAATAATGCATAATAAACCAATCACAAATTGACATTTCGTCTCGGGAGAAAAATTTTATTTCTCTTTCCGTAATATTTTTAGAACCATCGATATGGACTTGAATTTTCAAACACAAAAACTGCAGCACAAAACCCTCATTGACTTCAAACATAACCTAGAATTGATCCATAATTTTGGAGTTCCAAGTACAGTACGCAAAAAATTTACCTGTTTCAGATACATAATGTTCAGTTCTCGCTGTTAAAAATGCTTAACAGCATACCACAAACCAAGACCAAGTTGAATCAAATCACACCTGTAAGTTATGGTAATTTTTTAACACAACTTCATTGTACGTGATAGCATTGAAAAACTCTTGATTTCCCACACAATTTTAAACAGCAACATTTGAACCTCGCAAATGTTTTATTTTACTATACTTTATAAAAATCCTATCAACTTGTTAATTTCGTTATAATTTTGCAGATAAACTATACAGTGAGAGAAACATACATCTAGTTAACACACTCATTAAAATTGTGGACTGAAAACATGCTATATAAATCAAACAACCATTATTAAGAAATTAATTACTGAAAGAAAACAAGGAATTGAACTTAAGAACCTAATTAAAAAGAGAAATATTAAGTTTCCTGAAAAAACAAAGGAAATTAAATTGTCTACGCAAATATGCAAGAGGGAAGCACATTGGATTAAAATATGTTCAATATACATGAGAAATGAAGGCATGTTTCAAGCATATTTAACACGACATTAGATATAAATTTCATAAAAGTTACGTGAAAAATTGTAACACATTACTCACATGAATGGAATTTAATACGGGACTAAGTAATAAAACAAACATATGAAAAATGAAGAATATTTAAAAATGCATAAGTAGTATTGTTCGCGTTGGATTCATTAAAATAAGAGCTGACAATTTTTTTTCTAAACAATAAAAACATTTAGAACCTAAGCAAGTAAAATAATCACATTTTGTTTAAAAATACGCATTTCAGTTAGTCTGAAAACATCCTAATAGCGCTATTTAAACAAAGCATACATAAAAAGGTTAGATAATAAACCTTATAAGCAAAATTATCCATCTTATAAGCAAACATACACGATAGTGTATGTTTGCTTATAAGATGCTCGTATCCATACTGCCGTGCTAGGCACAACAGTCGTATCTGCATATTTTTAACGAAATCCGGAAAACCCCACAAAAACCCGGGTGGGTTGGGCTTTTGTAGAAAACCCGAGTTTTTGCCAACCCTGATTGTCACAAGGTGGTTCTTTGTGACGTATTTTAACTAAATACAAAATTATATGGCCATTTGAGAGCGGGAAATATTTTTAAAAAAATTCTGAGAAAGTTTCATCTGAATCAAATACATGGCGGTGCAAAACTTGAAAGAGTTTTATCTCAGTTTGAGCTCGACCACTTTTGCACTTAGCACGGCAGATGAGTTCTCATTTGTCTACCGAATAAAAACATTTTTTGTTAACTCTCTCATAATTCCGACTAAAGGGGTAAACTAACGAGTTATTTCAATGCAAGAACACGGCGAAGAGGGGACCTCTGAGGGAAAAAAACTATTTTAACGCATAATGTCAAAACTAATTTGGTATTTTAAGTTTGTTCTAAGAGTCTACACTAGTACATATAAGAAAGGTAACCATAGCATATCACAGTAAGTTTCACAGCAGTGGGTAAATACCACATCTTGCGATGTGCTGGGTGCACACAGAAAGGTTCGTAACTTCTCGGTTTGCCGAGATCAGCAGCATTCTTGGAAAAATAATTTTGGAAAAAAATAGATTCAGTTGGAAATTGCTCTAAAAAGTAAAAAACTATTTTTTTCTTTGACCACCATCGAAACTACTTTTAAACATAAATTTTGAAATCGGTGCAAAAACGGACCACGAGATGATGGGACTAGCTGAGAGGTGGACCCTTTCAAACAAAAAAAATATTTTTGAAATCGGTCCAGGCATCTTCGAGTAATCTTGGACATACAAAAAAGAAAAAAAAAAATCTGACGAATCGTATAACCTCCTCCTTTGTTGAAGTCAGTTAAAAATAATTTATTTTGACTATGATGTAAAAACGTTGAACAACTGTTAAATCAATATATTTAACGTGAAAATACACTTAAAACATTAAACTATGGTGGGTACAGCTACTAAAATCACAAGAATGCATCAGGTATATATATCTAAAGACTTACCAAACTGAAGTTTAAGATTAGTAAAACATCATGTTAAGTATTTCCATTGAGCTAATTGTATTTAAAAAGATTTAATATCTTAAATTTTACAGTTATTGCATAACTTTAAACAGTTTATGAAATCTTTAATTATGTTTGCTAGACTTCTGCATATGCTTTAATTCTTTTGCAATGCGTTGCAAGAAAAAAAAATTGATTTCTTATTAATTAGGGGATTTACTAGGGGATAACTAGATTTATTTCACTAAGACCAGCCTAGTTGGGCCTAGAGCCTGTAGCTGGTTGCCATCTTTCGTGTTTGTAGTCTTTGTTGATTCAGATTACAAACCATCTCACCAAAGACGTCTTATATAAGTAAAATTTTGAAAGTGAGCTATGCAAAAGCGAAAAAAGGCTTATCTTTTTTTTTTTTTTGAATGTCTGCATCTATAAGCTCGCATTTTTGCACTGGAAAAGGCGTTCCTTGTAACGCCGAAACACGTGTCTGCAGCATTCCTGCGCCTTTGTGCTTTCAAACGACTATCGACCCAGGCCGTCATTTAGGGTAGGCAGCCCCCCCCCCCTGACTTTAAGAAATACATGTGTTTACATATAAGTGGGCGTGGTTTTTGTTGTTTTCTGATGAAATTTTATTGTGTTTTTACCCTTTGCCCCCCCCCCCTGGAAAAACTTGAAATGACGGGCCTGTATAATATATGTAAATACCGAGGGGGGGGAGGAGGAGAAAATTTGGGAATGTGGGGCAAAGTGAAGTAGTTAAGATAACGTACCTGTTTCAAAATTAACAAATTGGAAATTTGTTCTGAAAATCAGGGTACACAAATAAAAAATGAATTTAACACAACTGCCGTTGAAACATTTTTTTATTTTTGGCAGTTAATTTGCACTTTCGAAAAAGGTGGACATTTTTCACCTCAAAAAAAAAAAAAAAAAAAAAAACCATGTGGCAAGGTGAAAATGAAATATTTTTGCAATGGAACATTTTCTTTTTGATGATTTCCAGTGACTTTCGTCAAATTAATGCGTCAATAAACGAGTAAATGAATTAATGAAAAAATAAACGAATAAATAAACAAATGGATTAATGTGAATAAAATAGAGGATGAATAACAGAATAAGTAAAAGAATAAAAAAATTAGTGACTTAATAAGTGAAAGAATGAATGAATTACAGTGAACTCTCACTTATGCTCCGGCCCAAGGGACCAAGAGAAAAAGGCGCATAAGTGAGAGAGACGTACAAGTGAACAAGCCTATTTAAAAGACTAAAACGAAACATAGGTTCTAATGAGGGAATGAATAAAAAGGTTTTTATAGAAAAGGGACATATTCCTACTACGGTTTGGTAATGACTGTAACGTATCTATACAATGACAAAGATAAAAAAAATGTAGCATAATAATTACAAACTGTTTTCATTAAAACAATGCGTAATGGATAATTGTCCCTCTCCGAACTCAAGTTCATGCGGAAAAAATGCCTTCCGTGAGCAATAAAGGCGAAAGACTGAAGAGGAAAGCGAAGAAAAATACTTATTTTTAAGGAATTTTTTTTTTTGTTTTTACATTTTACGGAAAATTCGGCGCATAAGTGAAATATTTATCTTTAGAGCGACGCATAAACGAATGATACTATCATTATTTTGCTATGGAGTATGCCGGGACCAATAAAAATAGTCGTTTAAGTGAAAAAGGCGCATAAATGAGGCGACGTATAAGTGAGAGTTCACTCTAATTAACAAATGAAAAACGGACGTTATTTCGAAAATGAATGTATAAGCAAACGAAATGAACTACTTCTCTTCGCCCCAAGTGCGCTTGACAAATTATATTAAACATTTGAAATAAAAACATGCCTAATATGAACTAAATAACTATTGCACCTCAGTGGTCGGAAGTAGCGCGCTGTAGTAGCTACATTTTTTAGTAGTTTGTAGTGTAGCGCACTACTTTTTAAAAAAAAAAGTGGAGTAGTGAGTAGCGCGATACAAAAAAATAGTAGTTTGTAGCAATTTTTGGAAACTACTTTTAAATTAAAAAAAATAATAAATGAAAAAAAAAATTTAAATAAAAAGAGAACGAAGGAAAAAAACAAGGTTTAATTGACTCTGACTGGTGCAAATCTTGCACGAGTACAGCAGTGGACGCAATGAGAAATAAGAACCACACAAGTATGAGCTGATCCTTAGATACATGATTTTGACGAAATACATTCTATCTGTTGATGGTCATTGGTTTATTTGGCATCATAATTTTTATGTTCCTTTAAATAATTTTCATGTTCCTCAATATTCCCTATCAAGAAATAAAAAAAAAAATTGAGGGTTGAATTCTTTCATCGATGTAAAAAAAAATCTAAGAAGGACAAATTTTAGAAAAAAAGGGGGGGGGGAGAACGAAAAGTTAAAGTAAAAAATCAATTCAAAGACCATTCCTAAATTCTATTCCATATTCAAATGAGTTAGTTTGTTAATGTAAACCACTGTTTGAATTTTTTCGGTCAATCCTCAAACGGTGTATGCTTTTTATTTATTTATTTTTTAACAAGAAGTTCTGTCAAGAACTAAACGAGCCTACTTTCCCGTACATCGACATCGGCATTCTAGCATCTAATCAATATTCTCTTGAATATCTGAAACTGAAAATTATGTCAAACATACGTTTATAGCACTTAAAGCTGATTTCTAAAAGCAAAATATACCCCTCTAATCAGATGAAATGGACACGTAAAAAGTAAATAAACGAGTAAATAAAGTTTTGTCTCTCCTTTTAAAGAATGTAACTGTTATAGTTCTTCCGTAGAAAAATTTCACAATCTTTTTCAAAAGAAAAAAAATAATAAATAAAATAAAAGTGCAAAGAACATCAAAACACATTTTATCAAAGAAAAAAAAAAACCTCGTTCGTTAATAAAATGTCTCGAATTTTATTTTTAATCCGTTGCCAGTTATTAAATATAAATAAAGAATAAAATGCTCTAGTGAATGAACAATTTTTGTAATCAAAAAAAAATATCGTCTGCCAAAAAATAAATAAATAAATAATAATAATAATAATTAATTAAACAAAAAAAAAAGAATAAATAAACAAAAAATCGTCTGCCCAGTCAGTCATTTTTTTCTGAGCCTGCATTTCCGCCATGTTGTCGGAGTCGGAATCCGAGTCCTCACAGAAGATTTTTCAGAAAAGTACTTAACATACATTTTTTATCAAAACCGTTTTCTTACAAAGTTAGTTTGAAGGAAATCCGCCTTTAAGTTCAGAATCAACATTCAATTTAAATTTCACAGTAGGCGCTCATGTTAAAATTTTTTCTGAACGGTTCATCATTGAACGAAAAATAGTTCAAATTGAAAAGTGAAATATGGTAATGAGTCTCTCCGAGATCTTTCGAACAAAAAAAGTTTATTCAATTCAGACGGTTCACTTAAAAGTTATTAGGTGGAGAAAGGTTGCTTGAACGGTTCAATGTTGAACGAAAAAAATATTCACATTGAAAATTTAAATACGGTAATGAAGTATCCTTGCCGAGATCTTTCGAACAAAAAAAAGTTTGTTTAAATCGGACTGTTCACTCAAAAGTTATTAGGGGTGAGAGCTTGTTTGAACAGTTCAATGTTGAACGAAAAATCGTTCAAATCGAAAATGTAGATACGGAAATGAAGTATCCTTGAAAAGATCTTTCGAACAAAAAAAAGTTTGTTCAAATCGGACTGTTCATTCAAAAGTTAGTATCGCGGGACCGGTTGTTTGAACGGCTCAAAGTTGAACCAAAAATTGTTCAAATCAAAAAATCAAATATGAGAATGAACTGTACTCGCCGAGATCTTTCCAACAAAAAAAAGTTTGTCCAAATCGGAATGTTCATTCAAGAGTTATTAGGGGGGGACAGACAGACCGACCGACAGACCGACACACAAATTCCCCATGTCAATACCCTACTTTCAAATTTTTAATTTTTCGATATTCATTTTACCTATTTATTTTTTTAACTTGGCGATATTTTTTGGACTTGGCGATATTTTTTCGATGCATTAAGCTACTTTTCATACTTTTTTCGTCTTTCTTTTATTTTTAACGGGAAAGTAGGCTAAAAGTAGCGAAGTAGCGACTACAATTCAAAAGTAGTTTGTAGTCGCTACATTTTGAAAAAAGTAGTTGTAGTTGTAATTTACTACATTTACAACAAAGTAGTTGTAGCTCGCTACAAAAGAAATGTAGTTTCCAACCACTACTGCACCTCAAGTTAGTAGATTTCAATCAACAGTTAAAATAATAGTTACAAAAATTCATTTCATAACAAGAAATATTTTTGAAAAATTCCCCAATTACAATAAGGGTTTCAAATTTTGCAAATTATTTGTATGCTTTTTTACGTTGATCTTCGAAAGCTATTTATTTATTGACAGAAATTAACTATATGATCAGGAACTTGGTTAAAATATTACAAGATAGATTGCTTGAGGCGGCTGCCACTCCACATGGCAGTTGTAAAGTTCGCTTCTTGTGGAGCATCTATATATATAAAGATGACGGTGTTTGTTTGTTCGTTTGTTTGTAACCGCAGGCCAGAAGCCCCCACAGCACCTACAGACATGAAACTTGGCTCAAAAGTTTGAACGTATCCCAGTAAAATACACCTCGAAGGCCAAATTTTAAATTTCGAATTAGTTATTTTAAAATTAATTAATTAGTCTCATTTTTGTTGTATCCGCCATAATTAAGGGGGGGAACCTTCCCCCACTCCAAAACATTATATATCGCTGGAAAGGGTTTTTTTCTGAAAAAGAAAAGTTTTAGCACGTTTCTGTCCGTTAATTAGAACAGAAGATATTAATTAATCAAATTTAGTCAATTTTCAAGGCTTAACTATGTACGCAATACTGAAACACTAGGTCCATTTTCCAGATCAGCTGCTCTTTTGTCCCTGAAGTTACTTTGTGGTTTAAATTAGCGTATAGATTTAAGCCTTGAAAATTTATTCAATTTGATTATTTAATATCTCCTGTTACTTACTTAACTTTCTTTTACATTTGGCGAATTGATTTAAACTTTAACATGACTTTAAGTGGAATTTAAAAGGTTGTGGAGCGCATTTGAGCTAAAGGATATAATAATTTTTCATCAGAGGGGATTGGACTGAATTTAAATTTATTCAGTTGACTTCCTCAAAATTCGGTGTTACCGAAAAGTTCAGAATGGAACTATTATTGTTAAAAAAATAGTGATGGCTATTCAGTTACTCTTCGTATTTAGCGTCGTAAAGTTGAGCCACAATCGAAAAATTCACCAAACCTCCCAGCCTGTGAAACAATAATTTCTCCAAATCAAAGAAAAAGAAAACGCCCTGGGAAGGAGCAGTAGTTGTTTGCAGTCTAAAGAGTATTTTATTGCATGTTTAAAACATGTATTTAATGCCGCCATCACTAAATTTTTAACAATAATAGTTCCATTCTGACATTTTCGGTAACACCGCTATTCAGTTACTCTTCGCATTTGGCGTCGTAAAGTTTGGCAACGATCGGAAAATTTACCAAACCTCCCAGCCAGTAAAATCTTGCTTATTTGAGGGTCACTGTTAGATTGTAATCACTTCAAAGAGATGGTGCGAAAGACATTATATTTCTTTCCTTTTAATGTTCACATTAAAATCATTGATGAATGGTTGTGGCTGAGCTACCTGACACAATCGGTTCCCTATGTTAATAAATTTAGATTTGGCGACCGATTTTACATTGAAATTACGGTTAAATTGGTGAATTACACTGCTCGACATTGAAAATGCAACACCAAGAAGGAGTGATCAGAAATTGATGAAATTTGGTAAGACAGAGACAGCATGGAACAATAAGTGATATTTATTTCAAAATAAATAAGCAAAATTTCGAGCGAGGGCTCCGTAAGAAGTAGGACCTTCGTGCTTTCTTCGTGCACCGCGGACAGCGATGCATGAAGAAACACGTCTAGGCATGGAGTCAATAAGCCTGCGGATGGTGTCCTGAGGGATGGCACTCCATTCCCTTTCAACCATTTGCCACAGTTCGTCCTCTGAACGAGGCAGTGACAGGTTCTGCAAACGGCGTCCAATCACGTCCCACACATGTTCGATTGGTGACAAGTCAGGAGAGTATGGTGGCCAGGAAAGCATCGGTACACCTCGTAGTGCATGTTGGCTGATTCGAGCACTGTGAGGCCGGGCGTTATCCTGTTGAAAAATTGCATTTGGCAGACCCTGAAGGTAGGGGATTGCCACCGGCCGCAGTACATTATCTACATATCGTTGAGCCGTCATAGTACCCCGAATAAGAACTAGAGGTGATACGGAATTGTATGCAATAGCGCCCCAAACCATTATGCCACGTTGTCGCGCTGTGGGGCGTTCCACAGTTACTGCCGGATTTGATATTTCTCCACGTCGACGCCACACACGTATGCGATGACTATCGCTGGACAAACAGAAGCGGGATTCATCTGAGAACACTACACTCTCAAAAATTTCTTCTTAAATTGACGGAAATTTTCTTGGCAGCAGTGCTGCCGGAAGATTAACGATATTTGACGGATTTCCGTTTCTATTTTTTCTGTCAAATGACGAAACTTCTGTCTTTATTTCTTCCATTACAAGAGGGAAGTGTTCCGTCATTTGACGAATTTCCGTTTCGTTCTTTCTCCTGTTAATTGAAGAAATTTCCGTCGTCATTTTTTCCGTTATGGGAGGGTAATTTTCCGTTATTTAAAGAAACGTCCGTCATGGTTGTTTCTGTTACACAAATGATTTATTTCGTCATTTAAAGAAATGTCCGTTACGATCGTTTCCGTTAGATGTAGGAAATTTTGAGTTTTTCGAAGAAACTCGTTATTTTTGTTTCTCTTAAATGATGGATTTTTTTTATTTCTTTTTTCAGCCCGAAAAAAAAAGAAAATTTTTGTACAGATTGAAGCAGGGTTAATCGTTTTAGACCAAATCGTTTTTTTTTTTTTTTCAAACTGTGTGTTTTTTCAATGTAATGTTAAGCTTGCTAAATAGTTTTAATTTTGCATTCATGCAACTTTTTTATTCAATTCATATTACCATTCATTCATAATACCTATTAGGCACATAAATATACAAGGTAGACACAAGTTAAGTCTTTCTAAAATCACATGGGGGTAAAATCCAAGTATTTATTTCTTCATTATTTTTTTTCAGCAGTTGTACATTTCAAAAT
>JAXGGA010012634.1:0-38071 GCA_038373865.1 Uloborus plumipes
CGTTTCATAAGAATGGAACCTTGAATTGAAGAATTCTACGCACAGGCGGATTTAGGCTGTAAATTCTGGGGGTGCAACAATATCGGGAATCTGTGGGGGAGAAGAAATTCTACAGTCAATGAGGGATCGGGAGCATTTTTGTTTCTAAAATGTTGATTTTTAGCTTATTTCCGAGCAGATTTCTGTACCTCAGAACCAGACTAACGTAAGTTCATTTTCGTCATTTTTCGGTAGAGGGGAAAATCGATTGTCGAATACATCGTTTTTCCCCTCTACTGAAAAATGGCGAAAATGGACTTACGTTAGTCTGGTTCTGAGGTACAGATTTATGGCACTGCAAAGTGGAATAACGTGCAAGAACTTGAAACAGTATATATGGTTTTTGATAAAGTATATTAGATTAGCTATGTTTTTTTGACTGTATTATTTGTGCTTTATTTAAAGTAAAATTTATTGTAATGACATACCAATAAATCCCCAATTTCAGAGTATACAATCATTCTGTAATACAGCACTAAATAATAAATAATTTTCGAAATGAATTTTTTGATGTATGAAATTACTTATTATCTTTTTTTCAATTGCATAAACATTCTTACTTTTAATATGTAGCACAATTTCTCTCGCACTGGCAATATGTGGTGACACAAAGAGCAGCATAAAATTATTTTTGGTTTAGCTTTCACGTAAATTAATTTGCATTGTTACTATGCAAAAATAAGTTATTTTCCAAACTGTATTTCTGGTAAAATATTTTAAATTTTAATCAAACAAAATTTTGGGGTGCGGCGCACCCCCTAACACGACACCTGTAAATCCGCTTTTGAGTCTGCGGTGGTCACATTAGTCTCACTTTCTAGTGTTTTTCTACTTAATTGTTTTTTTGGAAACAGGTTTTCTTTATTGCGTAAAACATTTCTACACTTTAAGAACCACTGATTTGGACATACAAGATTCGTATTTACTTCTAAATTATAAATATGTCATAAGAAAAAATAACAAAACACTTTTATATGAACGAAAAAAAAAAGGAAAAGAGAATATTAATAAAAAAAATCGTTTATTTTTTGTTGTCTCAAATTAAAATTATGTTTTTCGCAATGAAGAATTGCGGTAGTTGTTTGTGTGTGCAGGGCATGGGCGCTACCATCCGAAGGAGCAGGAGCCAGTGGATATCCCAGGAATTGGACCAACGGGACACACCCTCCTGTGGCAGACTTCGAGCCCAATCCGAAAAAGGGACTACACAGCAGCTGAGGTTGAAAATTAATACAAATAGCAATTTGTCATAACAAGTTGGGCCACAAAATGTTATTCATAGTAAAAGTAAAAAGGACTTCAGTTCAATATGTATACGAGGTGTGTTCAAGAAAAAACGGGAATTTTTAAATTACCCGGGTTTAGAGAGTCCGATTGACAATTTTTTTTTTTGTGTTATGTTGGTAGACATACCCTTAAAATAAAACATGAAATTGCCAACTGTTTTCATTGTTACTTTTTTCTTCGCAAAGGTAAGGTAAGAGGTGTTTTATTGGTTTGGCGATTTTTGTTGGATGAAAGTAATGGAACAAAGAATTTGAGTAAAATTTTGTGTAAAAAAATGATATTATGTGTAATAAAGTTTGTGAAATGTTGATAAAGGCCTATGGGGATTCTGCTATGAGTAAAATAAGAGTTTACGAGTGGTATAAGCGTTTCTAAGATGACTGTGAAGACGTTGAAGATGATGAACGCACTGGATGCTCGAACACATCAACAACCGATGAAATGATGAAATCGTGGAAAAAGTGAACGAAATGGTTATGAACGATCGCTGAATCACAATCAGAGAAGTTGCTGATGATGTTGGAATATCTATTGGCTCATGCCATCAAATTTTTTCGAAGTGTTTAGGTATGAAACGTGTAGCAGCAAAATTTGTTCCAAAATTGTTGACTTTTGAACAAAAAAAACGGCGAATGGAAGTTTCTCAGGAGTTACTAAACGAAGTCAACAATGATGCAGAAGAACTGAAACGTGTTTTAACAGGTGACGAAACATGGGTATATGGGTATGATGTCGAAACTAAGGTCCAATCATCCCAGTAGAAGCACAATGGCTTGCCAAGACCGAAAAAGGCTCGGCAAGTGCGATCAAATGTGAAGGTTCTACTCATTGTGTTTTTTAATTTTAATGACATAGTGCATCATGAATTCTTGCCACAAGGCCAAACGGTTAACAAGGAGTACTATCTACAAGTTCAACGTCGTTTGCGTGAAGCAATCCGTAAAAAACGCCCAAATTTGTGGAAGGACAAGTCGTTCCGTTTGCACCACGACAATGCACCAGCACACACTTCATTGCTAATTCGTAAATATTTAGCCAAAAACAATACTGTAATGATGCCTCAGCCTCCATATTCGCCAGACATGGCTCCGTGTGATTTCTTCTTATTCTCAAAAATAAAAAGAACCTTAAAGAGTCGTCGATTTACAAGCATAGATGACATTAAAAGTGCATCGCTGAAAGAGCTGAAGGCTATCCCAAAGATCGAATATAATAAGCGTTTCGAGGATTGGAAGAAGCGCTGGCACAAGTATATATTTTCCAGGGGGATCACTTTGAAGGTGACAACATTAATGTAGATGAATAAATGAATATTTTTTTCAAAAAATTAAAATTCCCGTTATTTTTTTAACACACCTCGTATACGTTGTTCATTATTTAGCAAGAAATTTATTAGCATAAAGAGCTAGGAACTTTGGAAAGCCGATACACAACAGCCGAGACTGCCGTTATTGACACCAGGTGGTTCTTTGTCACTTATTTTACCTTTATACAAATTTTTATGGTCATTTGAGAACGGGACATATTCATAAAAAAATTCTGAAAAAGTAACTCCTGAATCAAATACATTGTTCAAAACTTTAAACAGCAATATTTCAGTTTTGAGGTCGTCTGTCTGCAGATCGTCCCTTTTGCGCTTAGTATAGCAGAATACTACAAGATCCGGCTTGTGTTTACCTATCCTTATCGAGTTTCCTAAAATGTTATAAATGTAGATAAAAGTAAAAGGCTAACTAAGCAAAAGTGCTCCTTTCATAGGGTTATAGCGATTTCAAAAATTCAATAATGAAATCCTTTTTCAGATTTCCTGCAGTTAAAGAAGAAATTTATAGCAGAAAGCTGCGAAATTTCTGCAGTTTTTTTTTTGCAGATTTTTTGAAGCACATAATTTCTTAATCACATAATCATGTTCTCACGAAAATGTAGAGTTTTGAGGCTAATAAGTGTTATATTTGTAAGAGATTTAGATCCGCTTTTAATTTTCAAAAAAACTGCAGATTCCTGCAAAATTTAAAGATTACCTGCCGAAAGACTGCAGTTTTATTCAACTCTACTGGAATTTCAAATCCGGACAACCCTACCCTATAATTGGATCACTTTTGTTTAGATAGCCGTATGCCGTTATCTAAATTTTTTTGTATAACTTATTAGGAAATTCGATGAGGGTAGGTCAACCTAGAGCCCCTATAGAAGTAGACCTATGGAAGCCCCTATTTATAGTAGCCTTTAGGTCAACCTAAGGCCCCTATAAAGACGAGCCGACGCATCAAGATTAAGTTTTACCACTTCGGATCCAGCTCGTGTTTAAGTGGTTGTCTTTTCCGGCTAGTTATCCCGTTTTGGTAACTTGCCACATAAATGTAACAAAGCTTGGCGATGTCCCGAAACTTTGCTCCGGTAACCCAAGCTCTGCAACAATGAAAAATGAAAGTAAAGGTAAATAACTTGGATCTAAAGTGGTGAAACTTAAGCTTGATGCATCGGCCTGTCTATATAGCGGCTCTAGGTCAACCTAGAGCCGCTATATAGACAGGCCGACGCATCAAGATTAAGTTTGACCACTTTGGATCCAGCGCGTAAAGGCCCCTATATAGACGAGCCGACGCATCAAGATTAAGTTTGACCACTTTGGATCCAGCGCGTGTGAGATTTTTCTGCCGATTTGTGGGTGGTAGTGTTTTCTGGCAAGTTATTGCGTTTTGGTAATTTTTCAGTGAGAACAATCATTAACGGAACGTGAATTTGGCAAAGCTTGGCAATGTCCGAAACTCTGCTCTGGTAACTCTATTATGCTGCAACAATAGAACATTGAAAGTAAAAGTTATGAATTGGATCCAAAGTGGTCGAACTTAAACTTGATGCGTCGGCCTGTTTATATAGCGGCTCTAGGTCAACATAAGTCTGATCTTAGACTATAACGTGAAGTGAAGCGTTGACGAGTTTTGCAAGTGCCGGGGTTTTAGAAAATGCGAGCACAGTGTAAGTTTTTCGCGAAGGAGTTATATATATATCGTCTTGCCAGAATGCAGCCGAGTTCTCTAGATTCGTCCTGTTATCGAGTGACGAGTTCTCGAAACTCATAGGCGGCTGGTGCGCTAAAAAAAGGGGGGGGGGTGTCAGAGAAGAAGCGGAAGGGCGGGGGGAGGGGGAGGCGCTGATCATGAAGATTTTTTTTTTTTGAAAATTGGGCTGTACTGTTAGGATTTTAACGTAATAGTTGATCAAAGAACCTTCTCAAAAAAAAAAAGGGGGCTACGGCCTCAAAAATACGGACAGATGGCTATCATCAAGGCAAATATCAAGTCGAATCTTCTCTCTTTAATGACTGATGACGTAAATCGATCAGTACGAGAATTTTCCAATTGATCGAGAATTTTGAGCTCAGAAAAGTGGAGGGGCAGCGCACCTTTGCTTTTAAAAATGAGGGGGCAGTCGCTCCCCTCTGCCCCCCCCCCCCCGTACGAGCCACCAATGTCAAGACTGTATTGCTGTCTAAAATTCTAGTAGAAAGGTTCGAGAGCTAGATGACATACATATTACGTAGCATTGATAACGCTAACCAGTATTAGTGTGTGGGGGCGTAGCTCAGATGGTATAGCGCTCGCTTAGCATGCGAGAGGTACCGGGATCGATTCGCGGCGCCTCCAATAGTTTTGGTTTTCTTCAGCCTTTGTGTCTGTTCTTTCAGACTTCAAATTATTTTCCGACAAAGTAACAATTTATGAATTTTTGCCTGCATTTGTAACATATTCAAAAAACAGCATTTATTTTCTCCACAAAAGATACGTTTCATGTTACTAAATTTTTTTTCTATTTTTTCTATTGCTCTCAGATCTCGCTTTTAACCTTCAACTAGAATCTTTTCCACCGTCAAATTGTACTCTGGTAGGTAGTTGCATATTCTGTAGGTTTATCTGCAGAAAAAGTGTCTCTTTTACAAAAGCAATAACAATAATTAACAGCTTTTTTTATTATTATTACTTTGTTGACAAGTATAATAACTAAAAGAAATATACTAAAAAAAGAAAATAATTAAATTTTGACATCATGAATCAAATTATATTTTTCGTAATAACGAATTGAAATAGGTACGTGCGTTTATGTGTGTGTAGGCCGTCGTGTGTGTGTGTGTTTAGGCCGTCGCGCGCGCGCACGTGTGTGTGTGTGTGTGGTTGTGTGTGTGTGTGTGTGTGTGTGTGTGTGTGTGTGTGTGTGTGTGTGTGTGTGTGTGTGCGTGTGCGTGTGCGTGTGTGTGCGTGTGACATAGACGCAACCAATCTGCTCCAACTGCTCAGCCGATAATCAGAGGCAGACTTGCACCTGAAGGACAGAGGGTCGTCGCACCAGCAAGAGCAAGTGACATGGTTGAGCAGCTTTTAGTTTTGGACCCGGCTCTCTAATTGTTCCGCGTAGAGAAGGAGTAAGCGTCACGCTAGCAGAGCTTGGGCCGGTTGGTGAGTAACGTTGGCAGACTGCCTACTTTAAAGACTGATTACACGACGTCTGAGGACCAAAAAGAAAGCATATACAATTTGCCACTTGCTAAAAAATAAAAAATATGTTTTGGATCTTTTGCTGTTCGCTTACAGGAATAAATCAAAAACTCCTAATCATTTAAATTTGGTATATCTATTGAAAGAGGTTTTTTACATTTTCCAGCAACAAGATAGAGCTATCTTCATTAAAGAACACGCTTTAATTATTTAGTTTCAGTACAGTTCAAGAAATATTTTAAGAATTTATTTGATTATTTTTATTATTGTATTTTATTCAATTGTTTATAGGAAAAAACAATATTCCGCCGAGCCTGAGTCGAATCAGCGACCTAGGGATTTCCGTTTTACCAGCTACAGTCCACCGCTCTGCCAACTGAGCTATCGACGGCTCATAAATTGTTCGAAGAGGCAGGAGTCAGGTATAACGAAGCTTTTCCTTAGCTGCATTATTTAATGACGTCATCCAGGCCATTTTACTTGATAACGTCATGAAATAATGCAAAATCTTGATTTTTCAAAACGTCATAACTCGGTCAATTTTTATGGTAGAACAGTGATTTTTTTTTTTTAGTTTTAAACGTTACAGTGTCAAGAATGTTTTACTAAACATGATTGATAGGACTGGGGGGCTGAATAAAAATTTAAATTTCGTAACTCTTTCAAAATTTTCTTTTTTGAAAAACATTGAATAGACCCAAAATTCCTTTCGTAATTTGGAGATTTTTTCCTAAATGAACTATATGCGCATCTCTAACGGTTTAGAAATTAGCTATTGGTCCACGATAGGAGTGGACACCATGTATACTCCTCACAAATATCACAGCTTCACTTCTCAACTGGCTAGACTCAACGCAATAAAGATCTCTGCATTTATTACCGCTTTGAAGTGAAAAAGACGTGGGTAATGGTGTTCGTTGTCTCTACAAATTTCTCGATAATCACCTTGCATACTTTTAAGATATTCGGTCGAAATAAGCAAGAAATTTAAGAGAAAATGTATTGTTCGAAAAAAGGAAAAGCCAAGATTTTCATTGAAGCTGATAGTTTGTACTAAATTATTATATTTTGTTATTAGGTTATAAACACACGTTTCGGTTTTGTTTCCGTCCAATGTTCTAGATTTTATTCGTTACGTTAAAGTGAACAAAGAAAAAAAGTTTATTCCGCCGAGCCGGAGTCGAACCAGCGACCTATGGATTTCTGTTTTACCAGCTACAGTCCACCGCTCTGCCAACTGAGCTATCGACGGCTCATAAATTGTTCGAAGCGGCAGGAGTCAGGTATAACGAAGCTTTTAAAAAACGCTCGACATGACATCGAATTCGGACCTTTAAATTATGATACAATCTACGTAAATGCAGCGGAGCGCAGAAGAACGGAATTTTTGCGCAAAAATTCTCTCTCTGTTTTAGGTTATATCCTCCTCCTGACAAATATCACAGCTTCACTTCACAACTGGCTAGACTCAACGCAATTAAGGTCTCTGCATTTATTACAGCTTTGAAGTGAAAAAGACGTGGGTAATGGTATTCGTTGTCTCTACAAATTCCTCGATTATCACCTTGCATACTTTTAAGATATTCGGTCGAAATAAGCAAGAAATTTAAGAGAAAATGTATTGTTCGAAAAAAGGAAAAGCCCAGATTTTCATTGAAGCTGATAGTTTGTACTAAATTATTTGATTTTTTTGTTAGATTACAAAAACATGTTTCGGTTTTGTTTCCGTCCAATACTATAAGATTTTATTCATTACGTTAAAGTGAACAAAGAAAAAAGTTTATTCCGCCGAGCCGGAGTCGAACCAGCGACCTATGGATTTCTGTTTTACCAGCTACAGTCCACCGCTCTGCCAACTGAGCTATCGACGGCCCATAAATCGTTCGAAGCGGCAGGTGTCAGGTATAACGAAGCTTTTAAAAAACGCTCGAGATGACATCGACTTCGGACCTTTTAATTATGACACAATCTACGTAAATGCCACGGAGCGCAGAAGAACGGAATTTTTGCGCAAAAATTCTCTCTCTGTTTTAGGTTATATCCTCCTCACAAATATCACAGCTTCACTTCACAACTGGCTAGACTCAACACTATTAAGATCTCTGCATTTATTGCCGCTTTGAAGTGAAAAAGACGTTGGTAATGATGGTATTCGTTGTTTCTACAAATTTCTCGATCATCACCTTGCATACTTTTAAGATATTCGGTCGAAACAAGCAAGAAATTTGAGAGAAAATATATTGTTCGAAAAAAGGAAAAGCCAAGATTTTCATTGAAGCTGATAGTTTATACTAAATTATTTTATTTTGTTATCAGGTTATAAACGCACATTTCGGTTTTGTTTCCGTCCAATGTTCTAGATTTTATTTATTACGTTAAAGTGAACAAAGAAAAAAAGTTTATTCCGCCGAGCCGGAGTCGAACCAGCGACCTATGGATTTCTGTTTTACCAGCTACAGTCCACCGCTCTACCAACTGAGCTATCGACGGCTCATAAATTGTTCGAAGCGGCAGGAGTCAGGTATAACGAAGCTTTTAAAAAACGCTCGAGATGACATCGAATTCGGACCTTTTAATTATGACACAATCTACGTAAATGCCGCGGAGCGCAGAAGAACGGGATTTTTGCGCAAAAATTCTCTCTCTGTTTTAGGTTATATCCTCCTCCTCACAAATATCACTGCTTCACTTCACAACTGGCTAGACTCAACACAATTAAGATCTCTGCATTTATTGCCGCTTTGAAGTGAAAAAGACGTTGGTAATGATGGTATTCGTTGTTTCTACAAATTTCTCGATCATCACCTTGCATACTTTTAAGATATTCGGTCGAAATAAGCAAGAAATTTAAAAGAAAATGTATTGTTCGAAAAAAGGAAAAGCCAAGATTTTCATTGAAGCTGATAGTTTGTACTAAATTATTTGATTTTTTTATCAGGTTACAAAAACATATTTCGGTTTTGTTTCCGTCCAATACTATAAGATTTTATTCATTACGTTAAAGTGAACAAAGAAAAAAGTTTATTCCGCCGAGCCGGAGTCGAACCAGCGACCTATGGATTTCTGTTTTACCAGCTACAGTCCACCGCTCTGCCAACTGAGCTATCGACGGCTCATAAATCGTTCGAAGCGGCAAGTGTCAGGCATAACGAAGCTTTTAAAAAACGCTCGAGATGACATCGAGTACGGACCTTTTAATTATCACACAATCTAACGTAAATGCCGCGGAGCGCTGAAGAACGGAATTTTTGCATAAAAATTACCTTTATAAATTGCACAGCTTCATTTCATAACTGGTTAGATTATGCTCTATTAAGGTCACTGAATATAATTTATGTTTTGAAGTGAAAAGACGTCTTATATAATTCGTCGTCTCTATAAATTACCTTGCATTCTTTTCATAAATCCTGTCGAAATAAGTCAGAAACTTCGAAGAAAATTCGTGGTACGAAATAAGAAACGATAGGATATCGTTATAGTATTCGTTGTCTCTTCAAATTTCCCGACCACTACCTCGCTTTTTTTTTTTTTAAGAAATACGGTCGAATGAAACCAGAAACATCGAAGAAAATGATTTTCGCCATAAAGAGGAGGTTAGAAAAGAAGAGAGATTGGCAGCAAAGCCGTGGTTATCCGAGATCCAACAAACGAATTTCATAATTAACCGAGGTAGATGAGTTCTCTTCAAATGAAAAAATTGTGCACAAAAAAAAAGTTCCTCCTTCTTTAAAGAAATTTTTTAACTGCAACATCTATACTCCACTGTGTATGTTTTTACTACATGGTAAATTCAGTTCTGTAGCAAAAGATTTCTCTAACTGCTGAAAATAGTCAACTCTAATACTTGGAGATGTAAATTTTTGTGCTTAAAGTCATACCTTTACGTAAATTGAAAAGATGGTGAAAAAATATTTTTTAACAGGAGGAAATAACGTTTATTTTCTATTATGGGAATTTTTTTAAAACTTTAATTGAAAGAATCGGACAAGGGGCAATCAACTTTCTTGCGCCACATATTTGTATGCATACGCGTCGTTTCTTTTTTTTCCCCCTATGTATCGTTAATGTTTTTTTTCACTTATCTGAAGACGTTTTCATTCATTTTTCCCAGTTTACACACGTTTCCCTTTCGATTTGTACTGGGTCCGTGTTATATGAGTTTTGTATTACTAGAGGTTCCCTCAGTACAAATTACGTCAAATCATTAGACTTCACCGTTTACATAGTACAATTTTGGAAACAAAGCTCGTGAACAATATTTCGGTTTAGATGGTTCTGTTAGCGGTAGTGAAAGAACGGAAATAAAACCGAAGAAAAAAGAATATTGTGGAGGCGCCGGGTATCGATCCCGGTACCTCTCGCATGCTAAGCGAGCGCTCTACCATCTGAGCTACGCCCCCGCACATTCATGACCTGTTGGCGTTATCCGCGCTACCTAATGTGAATTTCATCTAGTATTAATTCCCTTTTACAGGAGTTTTAGAAAGTATCACAGTCCCGAGCACTGGCAGGACGAAAGTATGACTCGCGAAAACCCAGTTGTGCGTGCGCATTTCTTAAAACCGGGCGTTTTCAAAAACTCATGCAGTTTTTTGTTCTCTTTCACATTAGGCATAGCTTTCAGGATTTTCTTCTGTTGGCTTTCCTAAATTCCTTTTTTTTTAATTTTTATGCAGTTAAATTTATCATTAAACAATGGACGACATACACTGGGCAGTTGACAAAACGCTAGAGTGTACTGGAAAAAATATAAATTAGTACTTCGCTGCGCTTAAACTCTGGCTATGCGGATTAAAACTTTTTGGCCCATTTTATTTCTCAATTAAAAAAGAAAGAAAAAAAAACAGAAGACAAGATTCACGTGTGAAATATGTTTTAAATCCACTACGTAATTATTTGTTAAAAAAATAGAAACTGGCAACTGATAAACATTTTAATAAATTATAAGAGTTTGCTTTTCTTGTCTGCCAACAAAGAAAACGGTTCCGATCGCGTGAATAAAGGCCAAGTTGCATTTGCTAAAAAACGCTATAACTCCCGTTCTATAGAATCAGACGCAGAAAATTTTTCTCTTTCATTTGGTGCTATTTTTTTAAGTTTTGAAGTATGTTTTCAATGCTAAAGTCCCGAAAAACCTTTCAACGGTATTTAATTATTATCTTCGTTAATTAATAATATTCGAAGACGCAACCTAGCAAAGAACACTCTCGATCAACTCCCCTTTCGAAAAAAAAAAAATTCAAAATCGGTCCATCCGTTTAGACTAGAGTGCCACAGACAGATACACAGATCGACAGATACACATACACGTCAAACACATAACCCTCTTCCTTTGTGTGTCGGGGGTTAAAAACATAATAAAATCAAGGTGTTCAGAAAAAAATTTCACAAAATACACTCAAACTAAATCTTTAAAGAACATTCTTTGATGAAGATTGCTTCACGACATTTTTATGCTAAATATTTATTGCTCCTCTACACAAATATGTCAGATTTCCATTATCGTGATTGTGAGTTGTTCCCTATGCTTGCTAATAGCAATAGATGCAAAATAGAAACTTTTTGAATCTGAAAGAGGCCCTCTTCTCAAACAAATTAATTATAATGATTACAATGAAGCAATAAGCGATTGTGAGTGGTTCGTGAAAAAAGAGACTTTTTTCCCAATAGGCAATCTAGTAGATTTTGCAATGATCATTCCCTGTAAAAGATTAAAACAAAAAAAAAAAAGAAAATATACAGTAATAACAGATGAAGGTCCCTTTTGGGAAGAAAATAAAAGACTTTAAACAAATAGTTCTGATACAAACACATACATCCATTTATTAAGTACTGCTCAATAGGAAAATTCATTTGAAGTGTGAAAAAACAGACATAAAGACCGAAGAAAAAAGAATATTGTGGAGGCGCCGGGTATCGATCCCGGTACCTCTCGCATGCTAAGCGAGCGCTCTACCATCTGAGCTACGCCCCCGCACGTTTATGACTTGCTGGCGTTATCCGCGCTACCTCATGTGAATTTTATCTAGCATTAATTCCCTCTTACAAGAGTTTTAGAATGTATCACAGTTTCGAGAACTGGCAGGACGAAAATACCCGTTTGCGAAAACCCAGTTGTGTGCGAGCATTTCTTAAAATCGGGCGTTTTCAAAAACTCATGCAGTTTTCGGCTCACATTATGCAGAGCTTTCAGGATTTTTTTTTTCTGTGTCAGCTTTTCAAAATTCATTGCTTTTTATGAAGGTAAATTTATCATTAAACAATGGACGACATACACTTTGCAGTTGACAAAACGTTAAAGTCTAGATGGAAAAAATGTGCTTAAACTCTGGCTCTGCGGATTAAAGCTTTTTAAATCTTTTTATTTGTAGATTAAAAAAAAAAAGAGAAAAAAAAAAAAAAAAAAAAAAACAAGATTTACGCGAAATATGTTTTAAATACACTACGTAAAACCATAATAAAATCAAAGAATTTGCAAAAGGTTTCACAAACTGCACTGAAACTAATTCTTTGATGAAGATTGCTTCATGACATTTTTGTACTGAATATTTATTGCTCCTCTACGCACAAATATGGGAGATTTCAATTATTATGATTATGAGTTGTTACCTATTTTAGTATTCCAGCAAGAGATGCAAAATAGAAACTTTTTGAATCTGAAAGAATCCTTCTTCTCAAACAAATTAATTATAATGATTACAATGAAGCAAACAGCGATTGTGAATGGTTCGTAAAAAAAGAGACTTTTTTCCCAAAGCAATCCCGTAGATTTTGCAATGATCATTCCCTGTAAAAGATTAAAACAAATAAAAAAAAAGAAAATGTATAGTAATAACAGATGAAGGTCTCTTTTGTGAAAAAAATAAAAGACTTTAAACAAATATTTCTGATACAAACAGATACATCCATTTATATTAAGTATTGCTGAATAGGAAATTAATTTGAAGTGTGAAAGAACGGACAATAAAGACCGAAGAAAAAAAAGAATATTGTGGAGGCGCCGGGTATCGATCCCGGTACCTCTCGCATGCTAAGCGAGCGCTCTACCATCTGAGCTACGCCCCCGCACATTTGTGACTTGCTGGCGTTATCCGCGCTACCTCATGCGAATTTTATCTCTTATTAATTCCCTCTTACAAGAGTTTTAGAATGTATCACAGTCCCGAGAACTGGCAGAACGAAAATACCCCTTTGCGAAAACCCAGTTGTGTGCGTGCATTTCTTAAAATCGAGCGTTTTCAAAAACTCATGCAGTTTTCGGTTCACATTATGCAGAGCTTTCAGGATTTTTTTTTTCTGTGTCAGCTTTCCAAAATTCATTGCTTTTTATGAAGGTAAATTTATCATTAAACAATGGACGACATACACTTTGCCGTTGACAAAACGTTGAAGTGCAGATGGAAAAAATGTGCTTAAACTCTGGCTCTGCGGATTAAAGCTTTTTAAATCTTTTTATTTGTAGATAAAATAATAAAATAAAAATAAAAAAAATAATAATAAAAAAAAAAAAACAGAAGACAAGATTTACGCGAGATATGTTTTAAATACACTACGTAAAACCATAATAAAATCAAAGAATATGCAAAAGGTTTCACAAACTGCACTGAAACTAATTCTTTGATGAAGATTGCTTCATGACATTTTTGTACTGAATATTTATTGCTCCTCTACGCACAAATATGGGAGATTTCAATTATTATGATTATGAGTTGTTACCTATTTTAGTATTCCAGCAAGAGATGCAAAATAGAAACTTTTTGAATCTGAAAGAATCCCTCTTCTCAAACAAATTAATTATAATGATTACAATGAAGCAAACAGCGATTGTGAATGGTTCGTAAAAAAGAGACTTTTTCCCAAAGCAATCCCGTAGATTTTGCAATGATCATTCCCTGTAAAAGATTAAAACAAATTTAAAAAAAAAAGAAAATATATAGTAATAACAGATGAAGGTTTCTTTTGTGAAGAAAATAAAAGACTTTAAACAAATAGTTCTGATACAACTAGATACATCCATTTATATTAAGTATTGCTAAACAGGAAAATTCATTTGAAGTGTGAAAGAACGGACATAAAGACCGAAGAAAAAAGAATATTGTGGAGGCGCCGGGTATCGATCCCGGTACCTCTCGCATGCTAAGCGAGCCCTCTACCATCTGAGCTACGCCCCCGCACGTTTATGACTTGCTGGCGTTATCCGCGCTACCTCATGTGAATTTTATCTAGCATTAATTCCCTCTTACAAGAGTTTTAGAATGTATCACAGTCTCGAGAACTGGCAGGACGAAAATACCCCTTTGCGAAAACCCAGTTGTGTGCGTGCATTTTTTAAAATCGGGCGTTTTCAAAAACTCATGCAGTTTTCGGCTCACATTATGCAGAGCTTTCAGGATTTTTTTTTTTTTTTTCTGTGTCAGCTTTTCAAAATTCATTGCTTTTTATGAAGGTAAATTTATCATTAAACAATTGACGACATACACTTTGCAGTTGACAAAACGTTAAAATGCAGATGGAAAAAATGTGCTTAAACTCTGGCTCTGCGGATTAAAGCTTTTTAAATCTTTTTATTTGTAGATTAAAGGAAAAAAAAAAACAGAAAACAAGATTTACGCGAAATATGTTTTAAATACACTACGTAAAACCATAATAAAATCAAAGAATTTGCAAAAGGTTTCACAAACTGCACTGAAACTAATTCTTTGATGAAGATTGCTTCATGACATTTTTGTACTGAATATTTATTGCTCCTCTACGCACAAATATGGGAGATTTCAATTATTATGATTATGAGTTGTTACCTATTTTAGTATTCCAGCAAGAGATGCAAAATAGAAACTTTTTGAATCTGAAAGAATCCTTCTTCTCAAACAAATTAATTATAATGATTACAATGAAGCAAACAGCGATTGTGAATGGTTCGTAAAAAAAGAGACTTTTTTCCCAAAGCAATCCCGTAGATTTTGCAATGATCATTCCCTGTAAAAGATTAAAACAAATAAAAAAAAAGAAAATATATAGTAATAACAGATGAAGGTCTCTTTTGTGAAAAAAATAAAAGACTTCAAACAAATATTTCTGATACAAACAGATACATCCATTTATATTAAGTATTGCTGAATAGGAAATTAATTTGAAGTGTAAAAGAACGGACATAAAGACCGAAGAAAAAAAGAATATTGTGGAGGCGCCGGGTATCGATCCCGGTACCTCTCGCATGCTAAGCGAGCGCTCTACCATCTGAGCTACGCCCCCGCACATTTGTGACTTGCTGGCGTTATCCGCGCTACCTCATGCGAATTTTATCTCGTATTAATTCCCTCTTACAAGAGTTTTAGAATGTACACTAGGTGGCCAAAAGTATCCGGACACTTTCAAAAATTCACATTTTTACATATAGCTCGAGAAATAAGTGATCAATTGTTCTTTAATTTTAGTCATACAAAATATAGACTTCACCGAACATTTCCAAGTTGAAATTAAATTACCCTTGCATTTGGGGGACGACAAGAAGGGGGTTGAAAGAAAAACCGCTTTTTGACCATAACTCTTCGAAAATAGCTCGGAATAAGCTATCAATTTCAGTAATTAATTTGCATACTATGTATAATTACTGTACAAATTTTTATGAACGTACCACTCTTACTTCTGAAGATATGAAACATTTTTGAAAAAACGGCAATTTTATTTGAAGGGTTTTTGCTCATAACACGCAGAGTTTTTGATCAAACCTTATCACAACTTCAGGAAAGATGACAAAATACAAGAGAAAGAACATACTAAAACGGTAAATAAAAATATTAAAAATTCGATGAGATATGAACGTTAAAAGGAAATATTTTTTTACGGCGCATGCGCGAACGACAGAAATTTATAACTACAAAAATATTGCAGCCTGATTTATACTGCATCTTATAGAAAAAGTTCCAGTTGAATATCATTAAAAATGAAAAAGATATCAGCGATCTAGTGAGCTGTATTTCATTCATTTGCAGACAATACATAAATAGTGAGGGGTTGTCCACGAATAGTGTGGTGACAATCGATCATTTGTTTTCAATGTTAAATTGTATACAGTTTGAAAATTTATATTCGACATTGTCGTCACATTTCGTCTGTTCGGCCAAAAAGACCTTATACGTAGGTTTCCAAAAGTATCCGGACACCCTCTGAAACGTTGGTTTTGAACGACGACGCAATAACCTTTAATTTAAAAATAGCTCTTTGTGGACAGACCCTCACTATTTATGTAGTGTCAGCGAATGAATGAAATACAGCTCACTAGATCGCTGATATCTTTTTCATTTTTCATGATATTCAACTGGAACTTTTTTTATAAGATGCAGTATAAATCAGGCTACAATATTTTTGCAGTTATAAATTTCTGTCGTTCGCGCATGCGCCGTGAAAAATTATTTCCTTTTAACGTTCATATCTCATCGAATTTTTAATATTTTTATTTACCGTTTTAGTATGTTCTTTCTCTTGTATTTTGTCATCTTTCCTGAAGTTGTAATAAGGTTTGATCAAAAACTCAGCGTGTTATGAGCAAAAAACCTTCAAATAAAATTGCCGTTTTTTCAAAAATGTTTCATATCTTCAGAAGTAAGAGTGGTACGTTTATAAAAATTTGTACAGTAATTATACATAGTATGCTAATTAATTACTGAAATTGATAGCTTATTCCGAGCTATTTTCGATGAGTTATGGTCAAAAAGCGGTTTTTCTTTCAACCCCCTTCTTGTCGTCCCCCAAATGCAAGGGTAATTCAATTTCAACTTGGAAATGTTCGGTGAAGCCTATATTTTGTATGACTAAAGTTAAAGAACAATTGATCACTTATTTCTCGAGCTATATGTAAAAATGTGAATTTTTGAAAGTGTCCGGATACTTTTGGCCACCTAGTGTATCACAGTCCCGAGAACTGGCAGAACGAAAATAACCCTTTGCGAAAACCCAGTTGTGTGCGTGCATTTCTTAAAATCGAGCGTTTTCAAAAACTCTTGCAGTTTTCGGTTCACATTATGCAGAGCTTTCAGGATTTTTTTTTTCTGTGTCAGCTTTCCAAAATTCATTGCTTTTTATGAAGGTAAATTTATCTTTAAACAATGGACGACATACACTTTGCAGTTGACAAAACGTTAAAGTGCAGATGGAAAAAATGTGCTTAAACTCTGGCTCTGCGGATTAAATCTTTTTAAATCTTTTTATTTGTAGATAGAAAAATAAAATAAAAATAAAAAAAAAATAATAAAAAAAAACAGAAGACAAGATTTACGCGAGATATGTTTTAAATACACTACGTAAAACCATAATAAAATCAAAGAATATGCAAAAGGTTTCACAAACTGCACTGAAATAATTCTTTGATGAAGATTGCTTCATGACATTTTTGTACTGAATATTTATTGCTCCTCTACACAAATATGGGAGATTTCAATTATTATGATTATGAGTTGTTACCTATTTTAGTATTCCAGCAAGAGATGCAAAATAGAAACTTTTTGAATCTGAAAGAATCCCTATTCTCAAACAAATTAATTATAATGATTACAATGAAGCAAACAGCGTTTGTGAATGGTTCGTAAAAAAAGAGACTTTTTTCCCAAAGTAATCCCGTAGATTTTACATGATCATTCCCTGTAAAAGATTAAAACAAATAAAAAAAAGAAAATATACAGTAGTAACAGATGAAGGTCTCTTTTGTGAAGAAAATAAAAGACTTTAAACGAATAGTTCTGATACAAACAGATACATCCATTTGTATTAAGTATTGCTAAATAGGAAAATTCATTTAAAGAGTGAAAGAACGGACATAAAGACCGAAGAAAAATTAATATTGTGGAGGCGCCGGGTATCGATCCCGGTACCTCTCGCATGCTAAGCGAGCGCTCTACCATCTGAGCTACGCCCCCGCACATTTATGACCTGTTGGCGTTATCCGCGCTACCTAATGTGAATTTCATCTAGTATTAATTCCCTCTTACAATAGTTTTAGAAAGTATCTCAGTCCCGAGCACTGGCAGGACGAAAATATGCCTCGCGAAAACCTAGTTGTGCGTGCGTATTTCTTAAAACCGGGCGTTTTCAAAAACTCATGCAGTTTTCGGTTCACCTTCACATTAGACTAAGCTTTCAGGATTTTTTTGTATTGGCTTTTCAAAATTCCTTGTTTTTTATGCAGTTAAATTTATCATTAAAGAATGGACGACAAATATTTGGCAGGTGACAAAGCGTTAGAGTGTAGCTATAAAAAAATATAAATCAGTATAGTTCGCTGCTAAAACTCTGGCTCTGCGGATTAAAACTTTTCGGCCCTTTTTATTTATCGTTAAACAAAACAGAAGATAAGATTCACGTGAAATATGTTTTAAATACAATATGCATAAAACGAACGAATTTAGTAAAAAAAAAATAATAAACTGTTCTGAAAATAGCTCGTTAAAATGTATTATTTAATGAAGAAAATTTTATCCCATAGTTAAACTGAGTATGTTTCTCCTCCCAACGGATGAGGCAATTTTGATCTTTATGAGTCGTTAACTTTTTCCTTTAAAAAAATGTGAAATATGAACTTTTGAAAGTTGAAATTTGCTTCCTTAAGAAATAATTAAGTGTAGCAGTTTCGTGCTTTTTAGCACTCGTCAGCATGGAATAGGAAGTAAACGAGCTGGAGGCAGAAATCCTCTTATAGAGCAAAGAGAGCCAAAAAAAAATTTTAGCTAATGTGTGTGAAATTAGAACACCATCGAGCGACCACACATTGGAACGGTACAACTCGTAAATTTTAAGGCAGAGCTCTGGTATAAAGCAGTAAGTAACCGCCCCTAAGCAAGGGCTAAGGCAGAAACATGCAATGCATCACTCACTCTTTCAGTGCGGAAGATTTCTGCCTCCAGCTCGTTTACTTCTTATTCCATGCTGACGAGTGCTTAAAAGCACGAAACTGCAGCTCATTGATGGAATAAACGAGCGGGTTATTTAGTGCTTCATACCCGAGCTCTGCCTTAAAATTTACGAGTTGTACCGAATGTACGGTCGCTCGTTGGTGTTCTAATTTTCCATTACAGGTGTTTTTTTTTTTTTTTTTTTTTTTTTTGCCTCTCTTTGCTCTATAAGAGGACTTTAGCCTCCAGCTCCTTTACTTCCTATTTCATGCTGACGAGTGCTAAAAGGCACGAAGCTGCAGTCCATGGATGGAATAAACGAGTTGGTGGTGTATTACAATTTTTTGTGTTACGAGTCCGTCCCACCTTCAAACTTTCTTGAATGATTTTTCCAATCTTGATAAAAACACAATAAATTGATTAAACATTTACTCATTTGTAGTAGATTAGGTAACAAATTACTAAACATCTACAATTGGGCACTTATCAATAATCACAGTCTACTTTACTGTACAACACCACGTAATTAAATCAAGTACGTAAAAGAATTACAGAGCTAAAACAAACTCTAAGGGCCATGCTCCACATCAGCGTAAAACGCGACCGAAACTGAAGGAGAAACCGAAAATCCGGGTACTTTCCATAGGAACACCATTGAATCCATTTTACGCTTCTGCCTATTTTTTCTGCTTTACGTCGATGTGGAGCATGGCCTTAAGGGCCCTGCTCCACATTAACGTAAAGCAGAAAAATAAAGCAGAAACGTAAAATGGATTACATAGCCCCGTTCATATGGAAAGTACCCGGATTTTCGGTTTCTGCCTTAGGTTTCGGTCGCGTTTTACGCTGATGTGGAGCAGGGCCCTAACTCAAAAATCACAGAGCTAAAAGCACCTTCGCAAAGTGAATAATAGAACACAGGCTATAAAAGTAAAACAAGGACATTTCCACAACTTTCGAGGGATTTCTCATTCACAAATTTTCTTTTTACACCACATAATACAAACTGCAAAAGTTACAAGTCTAAAGGTATAATATACATTAAAGATCGCCAAAACTCGCCAAGCGTAGTTACAGAGCTAGCAATTTCTCGCCAAATATGATGCAAAGCAGGAAAAAAAAACTTATAAGTAAAGTTTCAATGGCACTACTACAATGTTAAGCCAAAATTAATTGGATTAACAACAAAAATTTGCAAATTAAGAATGAAGTAGCATAAAAATAATCACTATTTACAAAATTTAACAAATAAAAAAAAAATAAAAAAACCGAAAGCACTTCGTAACGTCAAGCAACTCTTTTGTGAAGAAAATAAATACTGTTCAGCAACAAGTTCTAAAAGTTCGAAAAAGTATTTTTTTTTTTAATTTAAAATGTTTCAATGAGGATTACAATATTTTAAATTGAAATGTATACATTCAGAAACATTCTTTTCTGCAAAAAGTTGTAATCGTGATTGAATGATATAATCTGCTGATATCAATGTTTTCTTAAAATCAAAAATATTTTTCGGATGATTGGTTTTTGAAACAAAATACCCAATTTTTCCACAACTGAGTGATTCCATTCCAACTCAACTACAAAAAGAAAAGTTGGTTGCAGGACCGACTCGGATTTTCTTTAAATTTGGCACACAGGTTGATCATATAGAGGCATGGAAAAGTCCAAATTTTTAGGTTCCTGCTCCACTTATTTTCTGAGATACATGCCTCAAAGTTTGTCCGCCCCCTCAAAATACTAAGAAACTGATGTTATTTAATATTTTTTTCTAAAAAATTGTACTCATGCAATATAAAAGTGTTAGGTATCTATGGAAACTAGTTACTCCAGGCATTCAGAAAAAAATACTAGAACGTTTATAATGAAAATTGCTAAGGTACAGGGCTCTTTGAAGTTGCCACCACAAAAACTTGATTTTGCTGATTTTGCTAAAATTGAGGAATTTATTCCAAAAAAAGGAAGACATAACCAAAGGTTTACTCACTTTCTGGTAGTGTACAGATGTTTACTATAAATGGTTACACAATGCATAACTTGGGTTTCTCACTCCTTCTTGGAAATATTTAAGCTTAACGACAAGCCATAAGGCAAAAACATGCGATTTTGGCCATCTTGGCAGCCATTTTTCTCATAAAGGGGGAGCAGTAGAAACTTTAATTTTTTTTAAAAATAAGCTACTGATTTGTTAGCTATTCACAGGAAAAGAGTTTACTTTTGGTTATTTCTTGCATTAAGAGATATCCTGCTGACAGTATGCGTGTTTTTCGCGATGGCCTAATGCTTGTATTCCTCCTCTCATAGACTTAAAATTAATTAAACCAAAAACTAAAGATATATTTATTAATAGCTGTATTATCTACCCAATATGTCATGAAATTTAACTTATTAAATCATTGAACAACAAATTAGATATTTGATAAAAACAAGAAATAAAATTTATCCGATGCCTGAGCATTATGCATTCTATTATAAAATACTAAATAATTTCTTGAAAAATCAATGAAAATAAAAGAGCTCTAAATATTTATCTCATAAGCAATACCCAATCTTGTGTTTGGGATATTCTTGATTGGCTCCAAACAGGATGATAACCTTATTCTTTGTTGCTTTGTTATTTTGTAGAAAATAGAATGTATGCTTCATGGTATCTGTGAACTAGTATTTTAGTGAGTAAACTTATTCTTGCCAGTTCTTATCAGTACACGGCACATGTCAGTTTTATAATGATCAATGTGGGATTAAATTAGTTTTACTAATTTTAATTCTTTAAGCATTGCTTAAAATTAAATAATTTATTTAATTATTTTGTAAATATTTAACTGTAAATTAGATAAAATAGATTTCGATGTTGAAATTAATAGTTCTTTATCACTATGCATGCTCAGTTAGCAGAACATCGAGTAAAATTTGTCATAAAATATCCTACATCAAGCGAAAAAGCTTCATTTATTTTCCTGATATTCATGTGATATTTAAGAAATTCTGCAATTAAAAACAGGAATATCCCAATCACAAGATTGGGTATTGCTTATGAGATAAATATTTAGAACTCCTTTATTTTAATTGATTTTTCAAGAAATTATTTAGTACTTTATATCTTTATAACTATGAATGCATAATGCTCAGGCATCAGAGAAATTCTATTTCTTGTTTTCATCAAATATCTAATTTATTGTTCAATGATTTAATAAATTAAACTTCATGACATATTGGGTAGACAATACAGCTATTAATAAATATATCATTATTTTTTGGTTTAATTAATTTTAAGTCTATGAGAGGGGAACACAAGCATATGGTCGTCGCGAAAAACATGCATATACTGTCAGCAGGATATCTCTTAATGCAAGAAATAACCAAAAGTAAACTCTTTTCCTGTGAATAGCTAACATATCAGTAGCTTATTTTAAAAAAATTAAAGTTTCTACTGCTCCCCCTTTATGAGAAAAATGGCTGCCAAGATGGCCAAAATCGCATGTTTTTGCCTTATGGCTTGTCGTTAAGCTTAAATATTTCCAAGAAGGAGTGAGAAACCAAGTTATGCATTGTGTAAACATTTACAGTAAACATCTGTACACTACCAGAAAGTGAGTAAACCTTTGGTTATGTCTTCCTTTTTTTGTAATAAATTCCTCAATTTTAGCAAAATCGGCAAAATCAAGTTTTTGTGGTGGCAACTTCAAAGAGCCCTGTACCTTAGCAATTTTCATTATAAATGTTCTAGTATTTTTTTCTGAATGCCTGGAGTAACTAGTTTCCATAGATACCTAACACTTTTATATTGCATGAGTACAATTTTTTAGAAAAAATGATTAAATAACATCAGTTTCTTAGTATTTTGAGTGGGCGGACTAACTTTGAGGGCCTGTATCTCAGAAAATAAGTGGAGCAGGAACCTAAAAATTTGGACTTTTCCATGCCTCTATATAATCAACCTGTGTGCCAAATTTAAAGAAAATCCGAGTCGGTCATGCGACCCCCATTAGGTGAGTTGGTATGGAATCACTCATCTGGAAAATTTATTTAAAGCTTGAAAGAACAGAGATAACGGCCCAAAGAAAGGAAAATTATTAGAAGGCAATTTGTTTCACTGAAAAGTGGTAAACGAGCGAGAGGAGTTTCGACTTTAAACTTTTTTTTTCGACAAAAGAGAAGAGGCTCATGAATTTGAATACGCCTTTTTCATTCAACATTAGAGGGACTTTGTTTAGTCCAAGTCTATTTTTTAAGAGCTCGAGGAATTCAAAAATAACATTTATGTGCGAAATGAAAGGCTATAAGAAAAAGAGCAAAAATGCAAAAGGAAAAAAAATCTTAATTTTATGATAGAATTTATCAAATGAAAGCAAAAAGAAGAGAAAAAAAATTCTCATTAGCGTGCTATAAAATTGATTGGATTATTTAAAGAAGAAATTTAGTCATCAAACAAAAAGAATAAAATGAGATCTACTAGGCACCGGCGAGATTCGAACTCACGATCTCCTGTTTACTAGACAGGCGCTTTAACCAACTAAGCCACGGCGCCTCTCTTTACCGATCTGCTGTGTAGTTACTTATCATTTGGAACTTGGAAATGAATACGCCATCTAGTGATAGAAAATAGAGATAAACCAGACTCGTTAAGAGATGAATGATAGCGAATGATCGTTGGAGAAAAGGAAATACAGTAACCTCTTGTTACATCACGCCTCCTTATCGCTCATTCAGAATTCAGATATATCGCGCTTTTCAGTTGTGTTTTCACATTTGACTTCACAGAAATAATAGTTATAATTTTCAGAAAAGGTATTTTATTTCTTTCAATCAATAAACAAATCTGGTATGTTTTCCCTTCATATAATTTAGTGCAGTTGAAGTTACAATTTTCGAATCGTATTCTAGGATAAAATAACTGAATTTTTACACCATTTCCTTTATATTTAACTTTAAAATATCAATTGTTATGCTAATTTTCTTTTAATTTTATTGGGAAAATCTTCCGAGCATGAAGATAAACTAATATTTTCGTAGGTGCACATGTCATTAATTTGTACGTTAGTCGAACACATAGTTGCTTTTTATGACATCGGTTATATCGCGTTTTCGGATATATCACGCTTTTTTGTTCTCCCTCGACAAGGCTGGCCAGGAGCAGGAATGCCCCGATGGGAGGTCACGGGAGGTCCCTGTGACCCAATAATTTCCGTATTCGGCACATTTTGCTGACGATTCGGCAATTTGAAGGCAATATTGCAACATTGAGATTTTTTGTTCTTTTTAGTTTTCTGAATAGTTTTTTGAATGTTTTTTCTCACTAAATGTTATGCATGTACGACGTGTGTGCATGCTTGTATTTTATCATTCGGCAAAACTGGAATTTCAGTCGGCAAATTGATAATTTTCTCAATTCCAAAAATTTTAGTTCGGGGCGCCCCTGGCCAGGAGGAGTACCATTTGCACTTGCACTTCTCTTACTTTTGAAATAATAAAAATAATTATTCAACAAAAGGACAATCTTCGAACACTTTTTCCGTAAAATACATGACACGAATAATTTATCTCCATGTTTATGTTCACGATTGCCGGTACACTGTTAAAACAAGGTACTTAGAAATGAGGCGAAACGTCTTGTTTTCAAGAACATCATTGACCCAAAATGGCTCCAGAACCAAATGTCTTGGAATTAGAAAACAGGGTGTCTTGTTTTTGAAGCACACGGCGTTCTTAAAAGTAATAACCGATGTTCTTGTTTTTGAGACGGAAATATGTTCGAATATGATACGAAATGGGCTCATTTTCAAGACAATCCTATTCTTAATTTTTGAGACGGCTCTACTCTTGGAAATGATACAGTGCTGTGTTTATTTCCGAGTCATCACAGAATTTAAAAAATAAGCATTTTGCGTCTTGTTTATGAGTCGGGTCTTCTGTTCAGAAATGAGACATTTTTGTTCATTTTGTTTTTGGATAATAATTTTACAATTTTTCAGATGCAGATTAAAATTACCAGTGGCCGCGCCGCAGCTGATTTTAAAAGGGGCCGATTCAACTAAACGGCACCCACTGTATTATTTTTTCTGATGAAATTAAGGATTTTTTTTTTTCAAAATCAGTTTAATGCATGTTTTTTTCCCCTTTTGACTTTTTTCTCTTTGGTTTTGTGTGCAAAGAATCACATGTCTGAAACATGCATGAAAACTTTAAAAAAAAAGTTTTTTAATTCATCACAAAAAAAAAAGTGGGCGCTTAATAATTGAATCAGCCGCTCAAATGATTCAAATCGAGCGAAGTCCAGCTTATTTATATTAAAACTGTCAAAAAAGAAACGTGATTTCAAAAAGCGACAGCCACTGTAGTAATTTTGGACTGCATCTGAAAAATAGTAAAAGTATTATTCAAATTAACCCTTTTATTTCAGAAACCCATCAAGTGCACTCTTTTAAATTTTAAACAACTAAACTAACTAAAAAGAACTTCTCCGTTTTAAAATCACAATAGGTATAGTCGTTGAAAAAATTGCTTCGAATTGTATTGCAAAAACAAAAAAAAAAAAAATAATAAGGTGACGGAACCAGTTACAGACAGGCATAAGCTTGGATTTAAAAACTAAGCTTTTTAGGCAGGTAAAACTGATATTTCTGTGACTCATGTATCCATCTAATGTTATTAGAGTCAATTTCAGGAGCCATTTCTTAAGCATGTCTGTAACTGGTCCCAATGGATCTTAAGCATGTCTGTAACTGGTCCCGTCACCCTACGGGTGGAATCAATTTTCCAATTATTTTTTTTTTTTTTTGCGAAAAATTGTTTAAAATTTTGCACTTAACAAGTTTCTGCAATGAAATAATTTTTTTAAAGAAAAATTGTTCACACACATCACATATGAAGGCTTATGTTTTTGCATCCGACGGTGTGCCTAAAATTGGCCATTCATAACCTTTAATAATATCATTTTTTGGGGGGGGGGGGGAATCAGTTCACAGGTTTCTGCAACAAACGATTCAATTGTCATAAACTTCAAACTCCTACAAATGGATATTTTCTTTCATAGAATTCTTGTGAGTTTTGTTAAAATCTTCAGAAAAGGCATATCGTGCCACAGCCACAGTGCCAACACTTTTTATTGTAAAATGCAGAGGATTTTCTAGACGATGGTCATGGGTACAATCAATAATTAAAACTTCAAATAACTTTGTCTTAATGCTCAAAAAAGTTGAATTTTCTCTCATAAAATTTCTACTTATACACCATTTGAGTGGTTGGAGATAATCAGTTTTAGTTTTTAATTTTTTCGTGATTTTATAGAAGTTCAGTTTCTTATTTTTGAAAATTGCAATTCTTGTTTCTTAGTTTGTCATTTTTCTGGGGTTTTGCTGAACTTTTTTTTTCCGCTGTGTTGTTTTTCGTTCCTATTTTTTTTTCATTGCTCTTTTTTTCTGTTTCTCATGTTCCCATATTTTACTCAAATTCCACTATGCTATCTTTTTTAATATTTAATTTTCTGAGAATAATATAAAAGATAAAATTGAATATTAGGGCCATTCCACAGAAAAATCGCCAACAAGCAGCACATAATAACGTGTATGTTTCATGTAATAGTAATCATTTAAACGGGTAATGAAAAAACAATTGCTTAAAAAATTATAAACATGCAAAATTGTCACTTTTTATTGAATTATATGAGATATCACATTAGGACAACATTGCTACTTTTTCATGGAATGGCCCATTTAGATGTGCACCCAATAATGCTGGGGAGTACAACTAATTTACAATTAAACCAAAACGATGCAAAAAATTTTAAACTTATGCATTTCATTTTCCGGAAAATTGCTGGTAGTATTTCACCCCCCCCCCCCTTCATTTAAATTTGAATTTGAGTCAATTAATTTTACATCTACACAACAAAATTTATGTTCTTAAAATTAACATATTAATTATAATATATAATACAAAATAGTAATTTTATATACAAGAGCTAATCAAAAATAATGCATATAAAATATCTTTTTCAAAATTACCTGCACTAACCCTAATTCTAGTTTTTTTTTTCCAAAATAGTATCTATTACCGGAGCCAAAAAGTAAAATATTTAGGGCCAGCAAAAAAAAAAAAAAAAAACGTCTCCAGACATAATTTCTCAGATGATGATAAATTTCAGTGTAATATGGATTCAAAAATATTCTTCTTCTGAAAGAACTAGTGCCTAAGATACTTTTTTCAGGTGCGTGGGTGACGTGGATCAGAATTTGTGTCCGACACAAGGCATAATTTACTAATATAAACTTTACTATTCAATACTGATAAAATCATTAGCAATTTCAATTGAAACAGTTTAAAAGTGCCAAGTAAAATATTAAACATTTGTTAGAAAAAGAAAATACCCAACATCCAATATAATAACCAATAACAATATAAATTATTTTAAATTTTATTTTATAATATTATCAAATCTTCGATGTCCAATATTTTTTTTCCATAGTAGTACTTATATTTCATAATATTTGTTAGTAGTATAAGTTTTTTGAGCTATGTGTGTTAATTCTAATAACAGTCAGTTTGAAAAGAATATTCTTTATATAGCAAACATAAATGATATGCACAATAATACTGATCAATTAAAAATGCAAATTAAACACTCATTAAGAAAATATATAAACAATCAACTCAGTCTCAATGCGAACACTTCTGAAAGTAGCTAGAGAGATTGAAGCACGAATATGAGCAACAGATACATCGTGGTCCCTTATTGCTTTAGTTAAATTGCTTAACTTATCATATCCTTAAGCAGTCCAAGAAGAGTTCCTGTCAGTACTAAAGAGCAAACAATTCCAACAGTACAGTTTGTTGTGTGACACACTGCCAGTAAGCCACTCACACCTTTGATAATTCACAGTCTGAAAATGACGAGTTACAGTCTTTTGCTGCTGAATTAAATTTGGCAGTGTAGGTACCGGTCTCCCTTCAGAAATCAATCTTTTGTTTTCTTCAAATAATCTTCTAGAAAAGGGTACTTTAATCAAATCGGCGACGATATCCGACATCTTGAAATCCAGCGACAAAAAAAAAATACTTTGTTTAAAACATTTTACTTTCACCCGAAAAATAGCAACTTTTAGAAATCTCACCAAGCATGGAACTGCCTGCTTGGTTTCGAAGGAGCTTCAGGCACTGCAGGAGCTTCTTCGGAGGTCTCCTATCATTGGATAGGAGCCACGGCGACATTCGTTGGCATGGCAACACCCCTTCAAACCTCCTTGTGCTAGGGTTCGACTCGCAGCAGGGATGGTCTTCTCTTTCTGTTGTATGGGGATAACGGTGCTCCAGGGGAATCGTGGTTTAAACGATTGTGAGAAAGTTGTCAAGCGACTTTTTAATGAATTTGAAACTTTGTTTCAGGAGAAAAGAAAGACAAGAGAAAATATACATTCATATTTCCTGTCTTTACTTATAAGCATAATAATGAGAGTTTTTTTTTGGTGCCCATGCACTGCTTGGTTTGCTTGGGCAGACCGCACGTCACTGTAAAACACTATCGTAAACTGCTTCGATGAGGCTGCAAGGAACGGTAAGTAGGGGACTCTGGCTCCCTACGCCACTTTCTGGGTCTCCCAGGCAATGCTCCTCAGTTTCTGCAAGTAATGCCCTGCAAAGGAAATACAATGAGAAAAAAACAAGTTTTGATTTAATGCATATTTAAAGAAGGCTTCCCACTAAACTATGAAAATAAGCACTTCTCTCCAACTCTTCATACAATAGGGTCTCTTTCCCACGTTCTTCGCAACTTTATCATTTTTACTTTGTGTACTCTCAGAATTTTTGCTAGATAAAAATGTAAAAAGCTAAACTATTGTAAACTTAAATTAAATTTTGGGACTGGAACAAAAAGCAAAATAAATTCAAACACAAGTAAATATTAAGCATTCGGCAGGAAGTTTCCCCTTAAGTGACTGAAGCATGATGATGAAAACATGTGAAAACATGTGAAAAAAAATAAATTTTCGAATTTCGAATCGCCTGGGGTCTCAAAAGTTGCCTTTTATCTCCACTACCTAGAATAATATCTTTAGGTTTCCACATTGTCCCAAATAATATCAAACGTACCAAAAGTTCGAACTTTTTTTTTACGATATTGAAAATACATATTTTAGAAATGTTAGGGGATATAAATATGAACTCTTAGTTCCATTAGTATCTCTTACAAGTATGAGTTCAATAGGAGTAATTTCTCTAAATTTCCCAAAAGCCAAAAAAATAACCGAAAATCAACATTTTAGCTTTCATTTTCACACGATACGAAAAAAACCAAGTGTACACAATATAGAAATTTTAAACACGGAGTTAACTTTCACAACCCCTTTCATTTCCAAAATATGTATTTTCAATTTTGAAAATCAATTCGAAAAAGGTCGATTTTTGGTATATTTGGAGTTTTTTGGGACAATATGGAAACCTAAAGGTACTATCCTTGGGGGCTAAAATTTTAAGGGTAATTTAGTGGAGCCAAAAGGCAACGTTTGAAACCCCAGGGGTTTGAAATTCGAAAATTTATTTTTTTTCACTCCACCCTAACGGAGAGTGTCCATATTTTCAATACATTCATACATAACAGAGATTAGAGGAGGAGATGTGAGAAAATTTTAATTCCACAAAAGGTGCTGTGAACTGGAAAAGTTTGGGAACCCCTGGTCTAATTGCATTAAAGCTGATAAACATGCAACAAACAAATTATTTAACCAAATCAAAACAATAACAAAGAAAACCAACTTTCTTACCACACATACACACTAGGTTTTAACATGCCAAAGAGAAGGTTCAACATTAGAGATGCACCAAGTAGCACTTTGGCCGAGTACTCGGCCTTTCACTACTCGGCCGAGTACCGAGTACATACATACATGTACAGGGTTAGAAATCACTAAAAAATCTTACGGGCTCTACTGACCAGTGAACAGGAATTTTTTTCTTTAAGTATTAGAAGTCAATCTTTTTCTCACTTTAAAATTTACTCATTTTTACTTCTGTGTTGTTATCATTATGCCACAAGTTTGATTAGGAATATATTGGAATATGAGACAAAGTTTTTTTTTAACAAGTTCATTAATATTTGTCTTAAGGATCACTTGGACTGTTCCTGATCATAGGTAAAACGCCCAACACCAATATGCAATATGAAAAAGGTAACTACATTCGCACACCCTTAGTTAGCTTTTACACTAATTTGTTTTAAACCTGTTTTTAAAACTTTTATATAAAATTCAAGTCATATTTTATTAATATAGCAATTGTAAATAATTGCATTATACATATTTTTGCATCTTTTTAATTACTGAAAAAAATATCTTGAATAATATTCAATTATTTACATTTACTCGGTATCGGCCGAGTACCCGATTCAAATTTCCGAGTACCCGATTTGCACACCCTTAGTTAGCTTTTACACTAATTTGGTTTTAAACCTGTTTTTAAAACTTTTACATAAAATTCAAGTCATATTTTATTAATATAGCAATTGTAAGTAATTGCATTATGCATATTTTTGCATCTTTTTAATTACTGAAAAAAATATCCTGAATAATATTCAATTATTTACATTTACTCGGTATCGGCCAAGTACCCGATTCAAATTTAGCCGAGTACTGAATACGAATATTTACCGAGTACTCGGTGCATCTCTATTCAACATCTGAAATTATTTAATACACAAACTGATCACATATGGAAAGTTCTTCATAAATAGGACAACTAACTTATTTCAAACATGATTGTTTACATTAAAAGTACAGTGCCACCGGTGTTTGAGATCTCCTCTTTATGTTATATTAATATAGTTTAAGATAGTAAAATTTAACTAAGTTGTCAGTAGACAAATTTTACCTTTATTCGTTTTACATATTGAGTTGCTACAGTCATTTTAGGAGTGGATTATAATTGCATACCATAAATTTATACAGTCGAACCTGTCTATCTCGAATCATGGAACACAAGAAAAATTCGAAAGGGAGGTTTCGAGACATAGAGATGGAAATTACAAAAGTAAGCAATTGGAAAAAGTCAAACACTTAATAGATTGTTTTGCTGTTGTTGATATATTTCTACGTTTTCGGGAATTCAATTCAAAATCCTCACACACAGGGTTGGGTTTTTCCCTGGAAAAACTGGTTTTACCACGACATGAGAAAAACCAGGTTTTTACCGGGGAAAAAACCTAGGAAATACTGTTTGTCCCTTTCTAAATAAGCCTCTGCATAGATCTTATATTTTACTATTATGTCCTATGTATTATTTTGTCTTAATATATTATTCCATATTACCAAAAACACCATGTGACAAGTAATGAAATGACAACTATCTCACGAGTTAAAGATTTGTAGAATAAATAAATAAAATAAGAGGGAAGGTTTCCGTTTCGGATAAATTAATAATCTCACTAAATTTTCAAAGTTCATCAGTAGGTAATATAAATGAATGTTAATCAAAATAATTTATTTGTGTTACATGTGAATTATACTAAACTAAATCAGCTATTGCACTAATCATGCACACGAAAAAATTGCATTTTTCCACAGAATGAATGTTAAGAGGACACAAATATTTATATTGTTAAATTTATGTTTTCCTTTCTTTAAAAATTTTCTTAGGAAAAAATTAACTGCATTTATTTTATGCATGAATGAACTTAGCAAACATATCCGTTGAAAATTAATTATTTGAATAAAATTACCGAAACAATAATTATGTTTTAAGCATAAGAATTTTTACAATAACATATTATTTATGAGTTTAGACTTTCATTTATTCTTTAGCACATATTGCAAAAGAAAACAACAACGGCAAATATTTTTAGAAGCATTTTTTTATTTTGTTGGCTCACAAAAAACCAGCAAAGTCAACAATAAAATCACATTATCACCATCAAAATAAAAAAATGCTTTCCTTTTCATTTGGATTCCCCCCCCCCCCCCCCCCGTGTACATAGCTCATATTAGGAGGTTGTGGATATTATAGTATTGTTCGTAACTTAAGTTCTAGCTTTGAACGAATGATTACTGTCGTTGAAATTTGATTTAAATTTAAAAAAGGGGAGGGAGAGATTGTTCATGTTTATACAGCCTTGATCATTTTACCTTAACTTACACTTTCAAAATCAAAAACATTTTTATTGAAAGGAAACCCCTTGAATGTTTTATATTTTTGTCCAAGATGGTAAAAACCATGGAGAAAACGGGTTCTTCTAAGGACGGTAAATACCATGGTAAAAACAGCTTACCACTTACACATATAGATACAGGACAGGCTTAGTTTTCGCGGGCTTCGTCCGTTAGTGAAATCGATAAAGTTGAAATTGTGCTATACTTATTGCTAAGACAACTGGTTAATTCAAAAAAGGTATCAAATAAAAATAAAAGCAGGGTAACTGTTCATAATCATAACACTGAAAATTAAAAACTTACCCATTATATCGCTTCTCAAGCCATCTCTGATTCGTCCATCGGCGCTAGGGAAATTCCCTTTTCCTTTCCTGCTGCTCGCGTAGTGATATCTGTTTTCGTCGGAGCTGCTGAATCGTTAGTCACGCGTAAGATAGAAAATCGTTTCATGATAATAAACTTTGTCTTTTTCTACGAATTTAAATTGTTTCAATGTAAATAAAGTAATATTTCCCTTTTCCGTATTTGTGAAATATTTAAGTAACAGGTCTGTCTCAAAACTCAAATTTTCGGAGACTAAAATTCAAGACCAATTGACTCGGAAAAAACAAGTCACTATTTTGTCTCATTTTCAAGCAAGTCAGTTTTAACAGTGTAGTACTTCTCACACCCCTTGGATTTTAAAAATTAAATTAAGTTAGGTGAAAAGGAACAGCAAACTACAAAATACTTTTCAAAAACTGCAAAATGCGTCACGGAAAAATATTAGGCTTACATTTATGTCCATGAGCGGCAGCAGGGTTGAGAGAGGTTGTTGTTGAGTGAATAAAAACTGAAAGTGCTTTTTTCTGATTTTTTTTTTTTTTTTTTTTAACAGAGTGAGAGAGCGAATCTTGAAACATTGTTTAAGAATATCCGAGAGTGGTGTTAAGATTAATTAGTTAAAGCTTCCAAAATGTATGTTTCAGTTTTTTTAGCAAAAAAGAAGAAGAAAAAACAGTATAGTATGGAAAATCATTGCAAATCTCAGTTTAGAAAGGGGGAAAATAGATAAAGAAATTTCCAAAATTCCTTAATCGGTAAATTTTTTAGACAACATTCTCAAATTGCCTTTTTTTTTTCAGTTCCTTATAATGATGTTATGCGAAAATTTTATTATTCAAAATAAACTTGGAGTTTTATTCGGCAATTAAAAATCGCCGCTTCCCAAAAATTTTATTTTGAGGAGGCCCTTATCTATTGACGAGTCACTAACCAGTTGCAACGAAATCGCTAACTAGCTCTTCGTAAGACTTTTGTCACAAAAGAGCTTAAACTAAGATTTCATGCTTTTGAATGAAATTTTATCTTCCCAGGATGATGCTTTCCAAGGAAAATTGTATGCAACAAGTGAAAATCGCTATTCTGAGAATTAATGTGTAATTGCACTGTTTCGAACAGGGGTGCATCAAGGTTAAAATTTTGGGAGGGGGAAAATTCTCAATTTGCCGAATGGAGTTCTGTAATGTACCGAATGATAAAATACGACCATACGCACATACCTTATACCGTTACTTTATGCGTAAAGACTATAGGTAGCACTTAAAACAATTGAAAAACAAGTATTTTCAGTATTTCCTTCAGATGACTGAAAAACATTTGAACTTTGATAAATAACAACGGGGGCAGTAGCGGTAAATAGACTAAGATGCAACCCCCTCCAGCAAGATTTGTAAGTACACCCCTCCCTATTAAACAATAAAAAATATTTTTCCCTTGTAACTCTCTTAGTGGTATTTTTCTGGATGATGCTCCATTAACCTTTCAACTGTTAAGTTAATCCGTCTATTTCATTGAACGTTAATTAACCTCTCCCGAGATATATTCGGGTATAATAGTACAGTGCACTCAACGGAAAATTACCATGAGTAATACAATACTCGGGAACTCGGGTGTGGCATTCTGGAACTTGTGCTGTGCCCGAGACATCACAAAATATATTGCATCTATAAATTTGCCAAATCATCGGTCCGAATATGCCGAATGAGGAAAGTTTTTGGGAGGTCCGGGTGACCTCCCGTGACCTCCCTTTGGGAGCGCTCCTGGTTTCGCATGCTGTAAGGAAGAACGAACTATTATTTGCGGAAAGAAAAGTTTGTGTAAAAAAATATTCAACTAGCAAACTGAATTAACATATTTCAGCTTTCAGCACATTTTCAAGTTAATTATGTTTTAGAAGCGGCATCTCCCATTGCGTAGAAATACTACAAATACCAGAAATAGCTTGCCCTCCACGAAAAAAAAACATGCAATTGGGCCAATACCTTATTTGCCTGACCAATGAATAGGCATCAGAAATAGAAACTCTGTTACAGTTTGGTACACGTGTCACAAAACCACGCCCCGCCATCCCTCTACCCCTAATTTCTGGACGACCCCCCACTCAGCCACGCGGGAACGAAAAGAGAGAGAGGGGGGAGGGGGGTGACACGTGATTACAAGAATGGAACAGCAGGCGAGGTTTCCCGCTCCTTTGTGTTGGGGTTGTGATATATGTTGATAAAGCACTTTGGGCGGACGAAGCAGTTTGTTCGCCTATTGATTGGTAGTTTTTCTTTGGAAGGTTTCAAACGGCTTCTTTTTTTATTTAGATTTTTTTTTCTCTGCGCGTGACGTTCATATATTTCTTCAAAAAGTTTGATGTACAGTACAGAACCTTTTATCCGTTAACCAAAAAACCGGGAAACCAGAAAAACGGCAACTTTTTGTCGATTTTCCGTCACTTTTTAAAATACGCATTTTCGGCAATTTCTGAAAAATGAAGCGTTTGTTTTCTTTTGAAATATCTAAATGAATATCAACGGTTTCTTTATAAATACCATATGACTCGCTACTCGCATATAGATCAGAAATTTTTGATATTTCAATGTCTAAAAGCACTTCTGGATCGTTTTCTTCTGATTTAAAGATGCATAACTATTTGTTCTAGTAATTTGGGTTTTATAAACAATTGGCAGATATGACTTCTTAGCAATCCAGAAAGTCGTGAAATTCAGTTACCCGGGATAGCTATGGTCCCGAACATTACGGATAATTGGTTTTCTACTGTAGTAATTTTGAAGTCGTAATTTGCCTAAGGATATTCCCACATCGGATTGTGATTTCTTAACCACCAATATTTCGTTCATTACCCATTAAAACCACTACTTTTTAATGAAATAAATGAGAGCCACGCGCGGGACAAGATGGCGACTTTTTCATGGAATAGCCCATTTCAGTTTTTCGTCACGACGTCACCCCCCTTCCCTCCCCTTCTTTGCGGGTCAGCTAGCAATAAAAAAAATCAAAACTACCTTATCCGTGACTGCAAAACCTTCAATTTCAGAAACAAATTTAATGTTATAGTTATTTTTTATTATTATTTTTTAATTTATTATTAATTAGTCGACAACACTAAATTGGCCATAGAATTTTATTTGTATTGTTTTTTAAAACTTTAATACTGATTCTTTGTATCTCTGAAACTAAATTGAAGGTTACTGTTGTGGAACTCCACTCAATGAAAACTCCAATATTGCATCTCCGTCAACCTTTTAGAATCCTCTCATTTTCATTTTCATAAATGTAGGATTTTTGACTGTTCTGAACGAAACTGTTACCTCACCGCTATACTTACACGCTGCTATTGTTTAGTCAAAGGTTTGAAGCACAAAAATAATTAGTAAAACATGAATTAATATATATATATATATTTTTTTTTTCAATCCGTATAAATAATGTTTGTTTGAAGCAAAATCCAAAAGGGGGCGTAGCTCAGATGGTAGAGCGCTCGCTTAGCATGCGAGAGGTACCGGGATCGATACCCGGCGCCTCCAAAATTTTGTTTTTTCCCATTCAGTCAGATGTGATAGTTTACCAGGTAAATGCAAAAAACTAAATGTGAATTTTATTTTTCATGTGAATATCTTTTTTTCCTTTAAAGAATAAAAACAGTTGCTTTTGCGAAAAATTTTCAAATAAAAAAAGAAAACATAAAAAAATTTTAATTGTTACTATTGTTATGGGAAGTTTACTGAAAAACAATCCTGCTTATAATAACATTTTTTGTATCTTGAACCTTGAAGGTTGTTTTCTCTTAAATGCTATTTTTTCAGTTAAAACCTTTTACTTGTAGTTTGTACTTCTTCGAAACTGTGTAATGTATGGTTGTAACTTCATTTGCTACTTTTTTTATTTTTTTGAAAATTTCTGCCCCGAATTAAGACTTTGATATTATGTGGAAAAATAGTTTTGGAAAATTCTTGATAGAAGCTTTAAAACGTTTAATACATTTAAAAAATGGCTTCTGGTCCATAAATTCGTTAAATTTGAAAATGGATTCTAAGTTCTTGAAGGCTCTTCTATTATTTTTTAATCATTAATTTCAAAAGAAATATTTTAAATTCTTTAATATTCGCCATTATAAGTATTTGAAAGCCTTAAAACTCATTTATTACGAGAAAATGGTTCATACGATAATTAATAGTCTTATAAAAGCCCTTAAGTTCAGTAACAGAACAGTCATTAGTTTTTCAGTGACTGTCAGATCTAGAAAATCCTCAGAGAATATTAACTTAAAAAAAAAAAACCTTTTAGGACTGGATCCCTTAAAAAGGAAAAAATATTTTAATTACTTAAAAAAAAATTCGAATTAAGGGAGGGTTAATTTTAAAAAAATGTTTTCAAATTCCAAAAAGTCCACAAGTTATACTGGAAACTTTGATGAGAAAAAAACTGAAAGATAGTACTCGATTTTGAATTATGTGTAGAATATAGACTTCATTTTTCAACAGTAACAGTGAAGGGCAAAATTGGGGACATTTTTTATTAGGCGCCGGTTGTAACAATATCGTTACAGCCTCTTGTAAAAAATAGTGGCCACTTTTTTTTACTCAAAGTGCCAAACGCTATTGAGCAATGACAAATTGTTATTTTTTTTAATTTTCAACCTCAGTTGTCGTATAGTCCCTTTTCCAGATTGGACTCGAAGTGAGCTACAGGGTGCGTCCCGGTGCTCCACCTCCTGGGCCGTCCACGGCCCTTGCTCTTTCGACTGGTGGCTCCCATGTCCTGCACACACACACACGACCGCCTACGCAGACACACACACATACACGCGCATACACACCTATCGCAATTCGTCATTGCGAAAAAACTAATTTGAATTCAAAATTTAAAATTCCTATAATTATTATCATTTTCTTTCTTAACTTATGTTGAATGTGATGATCAAAACTGTATTTATTAATATGAGTACCTTATGAAGTTCATAACGGTTATATCATGATTTTGGGACAAAATATTTTACGAACTGCTTAATATCCGTTGTACATTTTAAGGTCATTAATATTTTTCTTTTGAGGTAGCAATCAAGTGGCAGTTGACAAATAATATTTTAATTGCCCTCCTTTTTTTCTTTTAGTCGGCTACCGCTAATTTTGGCCTTCGCTTCTGATTCAGTTTTAATATGCCTTTCTATTGTAGAAGATTCTAAGAAAAAGATGAAAAATCGTAACATTTGTAACACGTATTTTCTGGAGCATCGTATCATAATAAAATGACGTGTAAGAGCTGTAAATAAGCATATAGGACATTTGCATCCAAATATTCGGAAAATATTCTCTTGGATGATCAGCGCAGGTGCTTGAATTCTACACGCTAAGAAATTATTCAGACTTATTCTACAAATAAGCTATCACGCGATAGCCTCATAAAATTTAACACCTTATAAGAACATAGGAGATTTTCGAATGAGCTGATTTACCTCTACCGTAAAGTCGGGTTACTTGTACCTACAAGGAGGTTACTTGAGCCCACAGTAAAATGATAAAATCTGGGCTTGGTACTAGCGTTAGATATTGCAGAGTGCTTCTACCTTGCGGAGAAACGAGGAACTACGTGCAAGTCTTCAACTAATAAGTACCAAACCTAGATTTTATCATTTTACTGTAATGGGCTCAAGTAACCCCCTGGGATCCAAGTAACCCGACTTTACGGTACCTATTTTTCTCTTTTTATATATCTCTCTTCTTTTCTCTTTTTCCTTTAAATATAACATCCAATGAATCCTTATACGATGGCCTTTTTGAAAGATTTTTGTGGAGCTTTAATTTATTTTGCCATTCCAAAGTACTTAAAAGTTGGAATTGCATAATTGGTGCTATTGGGGGTATTTATAAAGCAAATGCAATAGGCCCGCTTAATGCAGGAAGTACTGTAA
>JAXGGA010012635.1:0-38065 GCA_038373865.1 Uloborus plumipes
TAGTTGTTAGAAAACAAATTGAAAAAAAAATCAGTAGAAAAACGATAACTTCAAAACAACTTAACTATTTGATTGAGAACACGGCTCTTTTGTAGAGCATTGTCGCTGTCTGACGCAACACATTGTAGTTTTCTGATTAAATAACTGAAAATAGTGGGAATAACAATGCAGAGAAATAAAAATTAGTAATCAAATTAAAAATAAAGCCCCATTATTTAAAAAAAGTCTCATAACTTACGCTATCGTAAAATGGGGTGTATAAGAACAGCGGGGTCAATCGGAACAAAACTTCCCGACCGTACTAAGAAATTCTTCATAAATATACTATTGGATATTTTTCGCTATTATTTTTTTTTAGAAAGATAAGATAGGAAGTAGGAAAAAATTACTTTTGTCAATCTGGCAACGCTACTGGCTTATAATTAAGGCTGCGCGTGGAATGCTAGAAAACATCACGTTTCATAGACTGTAAAACTTCATATGTAAGTATAAACCTTCTTATACACTCAGGCACATTGAAAATAGCGACCCAAGAAGAAAGCATCAGATTGATCAGCGACTGCGCCTACAGTGGTGCCAAGCCAGATCAGTGTGAAATGTCCCAGATTGGCAAAACGTTGTGTTTAGTGATGAGTCTCGGTTTGTTTTAGGGACTGATGATAACCGTGTACAGGTGTGGAGGCACCCATGTGAGCGGTACTATTCCTCCCACACTGTTCTACGTCGCACTGCCCGCACAGCTGGTGTAATGGTCTATGGAACCATATCCTATGATAGCCGGTCCAATCTAATTGTGATGCGTGGAAACTTAACCGGCCAACATTACGTTGATGATATTCTTTGACCCCATGTAGGACCTTTCCTAAATGGTCTCCCAGGGGCAATTTTCCAGCAAGATAATGCTCGTCCGCATACAGTAAGAGTTGCTCAAGACTTCCTACGTCATTTTCATACTCTTCCATGGCCGGCCCACTCCCCCGACTTATCCCCTATAGAGCATGTGTGAGATCAGCTAAAACGTCAGATGCCATCGTGTCACTCTGTGCGTGATTTGGAGTTGGTTGTTACAAATTTGTGGGCTCATCTGCCTCAGGACAACATCGGGCGTCTAATCAACTCAATGCCGGATCGTGTGGCGGCATGTATTGCAGCTAGAGGTGGTCCAACGCGCTATTGAAGTTGCTCTGTATTTGTGTCCTTGCACACCCCGTATTCGTTCAATTGTCTTGATTTTGAGATCAAGTGAATCTCTCATCTGTATCATTATGTGTATTAAATTTCATTTCAATCCGATGCTTTCTTCTTGGGTCGCTATTTTCAATGTGCCTGAGTGTATTTTAAACTTAATAGTGGTATGTTTCAATTATCTATGTATCTGAACAACAGAATACCACATTGGAATATACATTTTTTAAAAAATTGTGTCATAAAAATGAAGAATTCTCAAAAATGCCATAGCAAAAAATATTTGCAGGGTGTATCGGAACACATGGTTCTGTTGCTCCAATTTAAACTTATTTAAAGGAAACTGTTTGAAAAATCAAGATTCTAACCCCAATTCTTCTAGTCAAGACAAGAACAAGGATTTATTACTGTTTATCTCCTCTCTTGAGCAACTAGATCTTAGAATGACAGAAAGTTGCAGATTTAAAAGATTTTTGCTCCAGGAGACTTCTTTTTACCTAAAATACATGGGGAAAGTCATACAAACTTTATGTAGCAAAAGTCGTGCACACAGACAGTGATGAAGAAGTGGGAAAATCTTACAGGACAATCCCCAAAACAAAGAAATTTCAAGAAACTAAAGAAAAGACAGCGTTCATCCTAGAAGATGTTATAAAAAACTTAAGCCAAGCCACAATTGCTAGTTTTAAGGACAAGTACATATTTATGGACGATATAAGTGACTTCAATTTAAGTTACAGATTTGTATTTCAACTCAAAATCATTTCTTAAATTAATTTTAATCTTTCCTAAGTTCAAAATCATTTTAAATTTTGACAAATCATAAACGTTTACTGGTACAGAAAATAAATATTTATTTGACAAAAACTATCGGTTCTTATTCTTCTCCATCAATATTACTCATGTTTGTGAGACCTATAACAGGCTAAATTGATAAAAATAAAAATTTTAACATGTGTTCCGATTGACCCCTATCAGCGGGGGGATTCGGAACACCCCTAAATTCCTATATATATATAAATAATAACTGTTCGAAATGTTTTGTCTTTGCTTGGAATATCAGAAGCAAAGCAAGACCGAAGTTTTCACCCAAAAAATCAAATTAAAAAAAATCTTTTAACAACTTTTTCTACAGTTAAAGCTGAAAAGTGTTCCGATTCACCCCATTTTACGGTACTGTTACAATAGAAGTATTTAACTCACATTTAACAATAAAAAAAGAAAGAAAGCGCAAAGGCATTTTGAATAACATTTTATTAAACTTATTTTGTGTAGTACAAAATCAGAAAGATACTTAAGGTCTTTCTAAAATCATAACCGACTGAGAAACAATAGCAACAAATTCTGGCTCAAGATTTGAAAACTAACTTGTTTTCGTGGGTTTTTTAAAATCGATAACGAAATATTCACTAAATAAAGTAAAGGTAGTGGATACGTGAAGAGGGGCTCAAAGATTTTACAACTTGGTTTGTGCTTTAAAGAGGAATGTCAAATAAAATTCGATGTTTCTACAAATTACGAGGTTATAATAAATATGCTCAGAGGCTAAAAGCATATTTGAGCTCGTTAATATCATTACCATGCACTAAAAAAGATCTAAAGACAGCTGTTTTTATATACACTTTAAGCTTTATGTCCTAAGTAGGTTTTTTCTTTAACATTGACATATTTTCACATTTTGTAGTGAGAATAACGAATATTAACGATGTAAAATAAAGAGTTTACTAATAATCTAATCAGAATATTACCAATAGTAGAATTGGCATTTGGCAGAAATTAGTGAAAAAACATTCCAATGTATGTTCTAACAATATATATATTTCTCTTAATCCGTAATTTTGTAGCAACACACAAGAGTTTTAACTGAACAGTTAAGTGCCTTAGCTAATTTGCATATCTCGTTGAGTCATCATCATGGTAAAGAATTTTGATACACTTGAATTTCTATTCATTGACTATTTATGAATTTGCAGACTTCATCCAAGAATCTTTCTGGATAATCATGATGAATGAGATGTCCAGCACCCTCTACCGGGACTAGTTTTGCACGTGGAAAATATTCTCGAATTTTCTCATCTTTGTCTCTGGATAAAAAAGAAAAAAAGTGAATAAAAATGATAATTGTCACTTTACAGTCAATGCGTAAAACACGATTTTAAAATTGAATCTGACAAATCGGTTTTTACAGTCTAGTAATAAAATTTACAGTTCCTTCAATCTATATTTTCCGAATTTTTATTTTTGCTAAATATTATAAAAAGGAACCTTTATAAATCGTATTATTGCAAAAGGTATATCATAATTCATAACCGAAGGAATAATAATAAAAAAAATAAATATCTGTGCATTAAGTAACAGTACATACTGTCATAAAATTGCAGTATTACACAAATTAAACTTTTTAAAGCACACGAAGAAAAAAGTTAATATTCTCACTAGCAGAGCATTTGAACGGGCTGACACCCTTTTGGTTATGACACCCAAAATGTATGTAAAAGTTATTGAAAAATATAAGTATTGAAATTCTGATTTATTATTGTTTTCATCCAAAACTTTAAGAGTTTCTGAAAAGTATAAAAACTGAAATCTCAATGTATATCTTAAACTTTTTAAGTTCTGGGAGCATACGTAAGCCCGAAAAATCGTTTTCTTGTTCTTAGTTTTATTATCCGTTCTGACGAAAATATCTGACTGACTTTGATGGCGCCACAATAACTTTGTAACTTCAGGCATAAATTGCTGGAGCTTTGAACTTACACTTGAAAAAATGATTTTGTTCCATGAAGGAAAAGCGCATTTCCCATGTATATGCCCGAAAGCTTTTGATCTTTTCCTGCCGTCAACATTTTCTCCAGAACGTCCAAGTTTGCTTGCCAAGCGTACCTGTCCCCAACTTTCTTGATAGGTATAGTTTCTAAATCCCATAAAGAGCGTTTTTTCGATGTATCTTTCTGAAATAAAAAACAGTTTATTAAAAGCGTTTAGCCATGTACATAGTTTTTAATTTAGTTTAGTAAAAGTGACAAAATGATAAATTGAACATTTACATTAAACTTATTGACACGTATTTTGGAAATTAAAGCTCCATAAAGCATTTTTGGGAATACATTTCTCTCGAAAAACTTTAACAATTACCTTATATTTACTAACTCGTTGTTTCATTTGGTTTGACGCAGAACAAAAATCACTTAGCAGAGGATGTCTTTTTCAACCAATCAGAATTATCTTTGTAATATAAGTCAAATGTAGTTATTTCTTTCTCTATTTTCTTTATTTTAGGGTTTAAACAAATAATGCTCAAAGCAATAGATAAATGCTTTTAGGATCACATACTAAAAAATGAAATTTTTACGAACAAAGAAGTAGGTTTAATTAATGCAGGAGATTTCTAATAGTGTTAATCAATATCAGAAGAAAACATTGAATTTCAATTAAATATCGGCAAAAATTCGAGCAGTTATTTTGAAAATTCAGAAAGTGTTTTCTCAACATGTGTACTTAAAAATTCTATACATGAAAAGTACAAAGATAAAGAATTGCGTTTAGTAACATTTAACTGAGGGAGTATTTACTGAAAAACGAAAATCAAAAATCTTTATTCTTCCTTTTCTAGTACGAAGAGAGCATTTAACTAATGAAAACTATTTACGAAAAAAAAAAAATCAACCATAAATATATTAATTTTATCTTTAATGATTACATCCATATCGGAACAGTATTGCTTTTCGGCATTTATTTGAAAATACTCAAGGTAGCGTCACACCATATTATCTAATCATAATAATGATAACAAAATTAATAATAATGACGAGCAGAAGGAATATAAATAATAAAAATAGTAACTACTACTACTACTACTACTAACTACTACTACTAACTACTACTACTAACTACTACTACTACTACTACTACTACTACTAACTACTACTACTACTACTACTACTACTACTACTACTACTACAAATAATAAATATAATAATGATAATAAAAATAAATTAACTAAATAATTAAAACAATTTGGCAACAACTTTAGTTCCTCTCGTTGAAGCCACTAGGTTCTTTGCAGTTGTATTTCTGTAAAATGCTTTGTAAAATAACTCATGTAATTATATATCTTAGAATATTAATAAGAGCATTTATGGTATGAATACAAAAATGAACGAACTGATCATGATTAAAATTTTGTATAACGTACAACTCAATATAGTATTATTCATTTTTTTTCGAAATATTTTTTAATATACTCACTGGTACAAGAGATTGAATAAAATTGAAAACCGATTCTCTAGCTTGCAATTCGTCTGCCCCAGTAGGTATAACATCAAGCGCTTTTCTGAGTAACTTCAAAATGTGAAGCATGGAGTTCTTTACAAGAACGCTGTAATTCTGCGTGTCCATGTCTTCAACGACAATTTTTTCAATCTTTTGTGGCTATAAAAAGATTTTTCGAAAACTTTTTCAGGCTGGGAGAAACTATTAATGCATAAAATAGCTAAAGGAATAAAAAAAAAAGAACAATAATCTTCGGTTTCAAAAAATGAAAAGAAAAAAGAAAAAGATAGAAAAATCAAGTTAATGAAATGCCTTCATTTATTATTACGGAAAAATATTTTTACTTGTGAGAAAACGCGTTTGTTGTTGTTTACCTTCCGCAAAGCCATAGTAATGGATGTCCTGCCTCCTAAACTGTGTCCAACCAGACAAGCTTTCCGAATATCATGATCTTCAAGAAATTCATCCAAGTCATCAGCCAAGACATCAAAGTCCATTTCGTCTGTCCAAGGGCTTTCGCCATGATTCCTCAGGTCCACAGCATATACCTGAAATTTTGTTAAATGTCACAAATTGGGTATAGTTTGATGCTTGCTAAAAATTCATTGTTGTTAATTAAAATAAACGTTTTAAAATATATATATAAATAACAGTTTTAACTATTGCTTCATTTTTTTGTGCCTTTAGTGACATTTTATTTTTGTGGTGCTAATGGATACAGAAGCGTGGCGAGAAATTTTTAATAGGGGGTGGGGTTGATAAATATGCATATATTTCTTAAAACTTTATAACATTCATATTTCGCACCGCGGCAACAGAAGTGACAGCTCAAAAATTTGGAAAATCATAAGAATTATTGGGTTAAAATTGAAATTTAATGTTACATCTTGTCAAAATATTCGTACAAAGCTAGTTTACAAAATTGGTGCATGGAGGCGTATAAACAGTATACTCAATTGTCATAGATAAAAAAACTCCATAATATAAAAGAAACATTTTCGTATACATTTTTGTTCAATCTTATTTCCCACCCTTGTTGTTTTTTTTAAAGTTGCGCCACTTCTTTTGTCAGGGTTTGATCTGTAAGCAAGCATGTATGTTCATATAGTTTTAATACTTGACGGACATATTATGAATTATGATTCCCTTTTTTCTTTACGTCATCATACAGAATGATGATTGGATAAGAAACATGTTGGAGGAAACATTTTCGTATGCACTAGTATACACCTTTTATACATACTTTTAGTTTTAATTATTATTTTAGATTTCACGAATCGATTAGTAAACATGACATCAAAAATATTTTGTAATTGTTGCAGGCATTTGAAAATGAACCAGCTGAAAGTAGTATTGAGTAAAACTTTAATTTCTCTCTTTAGCGGCTTTTTTTCAGGTGAATTATTTCTGTTACGGTTTGCTGTATAAACAGGCATATGTACAGACAGATGAATTTTATGCTTCGTGGGGATGTAATGATTATTTCGGGTTCTTGCAATGACGCTGAGTGAATCACACAGAGTGACGTTTGGAAACATTTAGAAAACAGTATCGGAACTACTAAATGCATTTCCTAAACGATTGATATGAGAAATTTCCATAATTATGATTTTTGTGTTGCTTTTAATGTTTTTATCGCTTATTTTGCGGTGGAAGCTGTAGAACTTTGGCATTCTAACCGGGAAAGTACCCAATCATGGAATAATGATTTTTTTTTTAAATGAGACCAATCGAAAGAGCATCATAAAACATGTTTTTAGACGCATGCGTTTTTTCATTCGCGCCCCCGTTATCGAAATATAAGGTCCTAAAATCAGCTATTTTTTTTTTTTTTTTTTGAGAAATCGCCAATTTTAGCGATTATAATGAAATTGGGAAGCTGCGGCGCGAATTCACTATTTGCATCTAACGAAAAACTTAATTCCCATTTTTGGTCATCTGCAAAGCTTGTGAAAGACGGCTTCACAATAATCTTTTACTTTTGCTTGTGTTAAGCAAAAAGCTACTATAAAGCCTATGACGTGAAAAGTAGACAGCTTTTTAAAGAGGAAAAAGAAGTTTAAACAACATCAAAATTTTATCTGATTATTTGCGATAAAAGCACATCCCTTGTTTAAGGGGCCCAGGACGTGACAACGGAGCCTCCTGTTTTTTTTTTTTTTTAGTGTACGTGCTATTCTGTAGTATGGGGGGGGGGGGTGTTATTTGGTTTTTAATTGCAGAAAATGCAAATATAAAAATATTTTCTCGGGGAGGTGGGGAGTTGAACTGCTCAAAATTTATTGAAAATTTGTTCAAATAAAAAAATCAAACAGAAATGAGGTGTTTTCTCTGTGATATTTTGAAAAAAAAAATGTTCGCTTGAATCGGACCTATTATCTCAAAAGTTATGAGAGAGGATAGGGGAAAAAATCGAAAATTTGAAATTGAATGAAATATTATTTAAATCAAAAAGTCGCATTTGGGAGTGTGCTGCCCTCGCTGAGATGTTTCGATCAAAAAAAAAAAAAAAAAATCAGACTATTCACTCAAAAGTTATTGCGGGAGGGGGGGGGGTCAAACTGACCAATAGATAGACTGACAGGTAGTTTCCGCAGCTCAAAACCCAACTTTCCTATTTTAAATTTGGCTGTGTGTATTTAGTTATTTTTATTAAGTTGTGCTTTTTCGACTCAATTGTTTTGAACGTTTTTTTTTTTTTCCTAATGCATCACTCGTTCTTTCGTGATTTTTTCACCAATTTTCTACTTTTTCAGAAAAGTAAGCTAAAACTTGTAATTTTGTTAGTTTTTTCCTACCCGTTGAAAATAAAGCCGAACTAGTAAACGATATTCCAGTGTTTTTAAACAGAACGAAAGTAACATGCAATATGTTTTACATTTACGTTACAGAGACTTTTCGCTACAGTGACCAATTTTGTTTGAACAGCAGGGGTGGTTTTTACAATGAACATCGACTCTCTTAGTACTTTTTAAGAATGAAAATTTCTATTTCCCTCTACCTTTGATGTAATTTCCGACATGGAGATAATTTTGCAGCTATTGACATTTACTATTCGTTTTCGCTTTAAAATTTTTATTTTTTCTCCATTTCAAATAAAACAAGAAGTTCTGTCAAGAACTAAACGAGCCTACTTTCCCGTACATCGACATCGACATTCTCGCCATCTGATCATTATTCTCTTGATTATCTGAGGCTGAAAATTATGTCAAACATACCTTTTTAGCACTTAGAGCTGATTTCGAAAAGCAAAATATACCCCTCTCATCAGATGAAATAGACACGTAAAAAGTAATTAACGAATAAATAAAGTTTTGTCGCACCTTTTAAAGAGTGTAACTGTTACAGTTCCTCCGTAGAAAAAATTCTCCATCGTTTTCAAAAAAAAAAAAAAAAAAAAAAGAAAATAATAATAAAATAAATAAATAAATAAATAAAAGTGCAAAGAGCATCAAAACACATTTTATCAAAGAAAGAAAAAAAAAAAAGAAAAAAAAAACTCGTCCGTTAATAAAATGTCTCGAATTTCACTTTTAATCCGTTGCCAGTTGTTAAATATAAATAAAAAATAAAATTTTCTCGTTTTGTTTTGTTACAAAAAAAAATCGTCTGCCAAAAAAAAAAAAAATAATAATAAATAAAATAAAACAAATGAATAAATAAACAAAAAATCGTCTGCACAGTCAGTCATTTTTTTTCTGAGCCTGCATTTCCGCCATGTTTGCGGAGTCGGAGTCGGAATCAGAGTCCTCACAGAAGAATTCTCAGAAAAGTACTTTACAAACATTACTTATCAAAACCATTTTCTTACAAAGTTAGTTTGAAGGAGATCCGACTTTAAGTTCAGGATCAACATTCAACTTAAATTCCCCGTAGACGCTAATGTTAATTTTTTTTTCTGAACGGTTCAATATTGAACGAAAAATTGTTCAAATCGAAAAATCAAATATGGGAATGAGCTGTACTCGCCGAGATCTTTCGAACAAAAAAAAGTTTATTCCATTCGGACGGTTCACTCAAAAGTTATTAGGTGGAGAAAGGTTGCTTGAACGGATCAATGTTGAAGCAAAAATGCTTAAATTGAAAATTTAAATACGGTAATAAAGTATCCTTGCCGAGATGCTTCGAACAAAAAAAAGTTTGTTTAAATCGGATTGTTCATTCAAAAGTTATTAGGGGTGACAGCTTGTTTGAACGGTTCAATGTTGAAGGAAAAATTGTTCAAATCGAAAATGTAGATACGGGAATGAAGTATCCTTGAAAAGATCTTTCGAACAAAAAAAAGTTTGTTCAAATCGGACTGTTCACTCAAAAGTTAGCATCGCGGGACAGGTTATTTGAACGTTTCAAAGTTGAACCAAAAATTGTTCAAATCGAAAAATCAAATATGGGAATGAGCTGTACTCGCCGAGATCTTTCCAACAAAAAAAAGTTTGTCCAAATCGGAATGTTCATTCAAAAGTTATTAGGGGTGGGGACAGACAGACCGACCGACCGACAGACCGACCGACAGACCGACCGACGGACCGACACACAAATTCCCCATCTCAATACCCTACTTTCAAATTTTTAATTTTTCGATTTTCATTTTTCCTTTTTATTTTTTTAACTTGGCGATATTTTTTGGACTTGGCGATATTTTTTAGATGCATTAAGCTACTTTTGATACTTTTTTCGTCTTTCTTTTAATTTTAACGGGAAAGTAGGCTAAAAATAAAACGTTTTTGCTAACAGTGGGTAGATAGTGAAACTTCTTGTATCGATTTATTTTTTGTTTGAAATAAGAACTGATATCATAATCAATGACAATTTAATTTCTACATTAAAGACTATTTGTTTCATTTTTTGTACCTGAGCTTATATTAGCTGCCTTTCCTTCCTTTTTCTATTAATTATCCTGAATTATTAAAAAACACATACAATATATTTTAACTAATAGCAATTAACGCATAAAGGGCTGTTGTTCACTGCTTTATACATATGGGCGATTCTCTGTAAACTCGTTATTTTTCACACGAAATCTGTCCGGGCGCGGTTTTTTGAAACGTTCGTATAATTATAATACTATTGCTCAGAAAATGAATCAATTACTTTGGTTTGAAAGAGGGCCAATTGAAGTTTGTGTTTTTCTGATAAATCATGATAGGGGTAAGTCCCCGCCTAGTATAACTAGAAAAGGGACTGTGGCAGGTGACTGTGTTTTTGCTCTTTGTTGCTTAATATCTGCAAAGCATTATTAATTACGAGACTACCTGTAAATTGAGGCATAAATCGTGGACATAATAACGAATATGTTTTATAATTAAATTAATTGATATTAATAAAATCACTTCCTAGAGGACTGTTTTCGCAACGTCCCTGATGCATACTTTCACCACAAATGTGTCTCTCAAACCATGGCTTTCTGCGATCCTTAGGCGGCTAGCCAGACGCACCGGAGTACAAAGGAAATCCCGTACAGGGCAAAGTAACCGTTGTCGCCGCTTGTGGCGCTGATCTCCTAAGGTTGTTTTGCTCGTATTTCTATTATAAAAATCTGGATTTCGCTTTGCTTTTCAGTGAAAACCGCGTTATTTCTTTCAAGTGATTTTTCTGTTCATGCATTATTCATCGAAACACATCCCACGATACTTGATTCACATTAATTTCATGTGTTTTTTTTTCTTTTGTGAATGTTGTTTTTGAGTGTCTGTAGCAAAGTATTGACGAAAATCATTTTCATTCTTTTCGCAGGCACTTTTTTTTTGTATTTTAGTTCGCAATTTAATTCACAACTGGTACTGGCGCTATAAGAACGTTGGTGTGCTCATTGTCTTCACTTAAAAATAATCTGAATCTCTGAAAAGTTTAAATTCATTCATATATTCATTATATTATTTTATTTTATTAAACTTTTTTTTAAATGTTTTCTTTATTTATTTTTTGAGATTCGTTAATTTTCTGTTAAATACAAAATTTTAACAGGAAAGCAATTTGAATTGATTGGGAGGAAAAATGAATTATTTGGCTGAGCTGCACATGCTAACATCTCAATATCTGTCCTTCTTCTTTCTTTTATTTTTCCTTCGTTCTCGGGTTATTTTCGTGGCACAAGGTTTTTCATTGGTTATTGCTTTCATTTTTATATTGCATGATTATTTGAATATATTTCACCCTAAAAAATAAATAAATAAAAATAAAATAAAATAAAATTTTCTTAAACATATGAGTGTACATATGACTGTATTTTAATTGACCCCCCTCTGACCCCCCTCCCCCAATTCGGAAGGACGGACTGCAGCTAACAGCATTTTAATTGAACTTTTACGTTTTCATCGGCGCTTCTGTAAATGTAATTTTAGAACAATCAGCTTTCCTTTTTGCAACTCTGGTTAAAACGAAAGTGAGGAAAGTGTAATCCATTAAATAAATGATTGTCTCTCGAATATATAAAGCTATCTTCTAAATCAGATGTAAACGTAATGTTTCACGTAAATGTAGTTTCGAAGACTGCATGTGTTATGACTTTTAAACAATCTTTAAATTGTATCATCTGCATTATAAATGTTTTAAACTGTGAACACATAACAACACTATGTATTTTGATGTTTTGGTTTTTTTTCATCAAGACTGAAAGTTTTACTCCTAGAAATCAAGTCTTTACACGCATGTTATTATTATAGCCTTTTCTTTAAAAAGCCGCACCGGACCCTAGGAGATCAGCGCCAAATGACTGAAGTGGCAGAAATTGTAAGTTCTGCATAGTCATGCTCAAACTACGCAAAGTAGCGTTTCAACACCGTTCTTGGCGATTTCGACAAATTCACACTGATTACTTTAAACTTCATGCCAAAAAGAATTTTCAAAAGTTATAAATTTTTCATATTACAGCTTTGAATTTGTTACAGGGGACTGTTTGAAAAAACTCCGGACAGAATTTACACTACAATTTTAAGTTTTAGAAATACATAATTATACCTTATTTCATAAGAAAAATATAGCTTCATTATTCTATTTTTAAATATTAATTGTCAAATTTACGTAGTATTAATAGGTTTTTGAAATACTATCTTTAACAGTTAGACTATGGGATTGGGACAGCCAGGGGGGACTGTGTTTTTGTCGCTTAGATAATTTCTGGGAAAAAAATTAAAGTGTTATCACTCCAAGTACAATTGGGCCACAAAGTATGAATGCTTTACTTGTATTAACCTGTCAACCGTGGAACCCGAGATATCTCGGAAATCACAGCAGTGGCCCATACCGTGTAACCCGAGCCCCTGGACATGGGGCAGAGGGCTTCACTGCAGAACTTACAGTGTCTCTTCCCCTCTTTGGAGGTCACGTGTTCAGGATTAGTGTCCAAAGGGGAGTTTTACCCTGTCAGCGGTATTCTTTGATAGTTTGATCTGGAGAAGGAAAGCATTGCCTTTTGTTGGAACGAGTGCGGATTTTTATTCTGAGATGTTTCAACACTTCTACGTTTCCCACTTCTAAAAACCTTCACACTTTCGTCTTTATTTTGAAACCGTATCTTTAAATAAATATTAATATGTATTTCAAGTTTATAATCTTAACATGCAGTTTGAACTTAATAAACTAAAAATAAATTGATTGTATAGACAATTCGTTAACCAATAGGGTTTGAATGACTGAATCGTTTTTATTCTGCCCTTGAATTCGGAACACATAAAATATTTACATAAAATTTCAAATTTAATGAACACTTTTACTTTTTTATGTCATCTATCACTGACTTCTGACTGCAATATTGCCTCCAAAACAGACCAGAGTGATTTTATTCCAAATATGCTTTGTGCGGGCGGGCGTCTGTGTTTAGAGGAAAAGTTTGAAAGTTTTACTTATGCTGTGAAGAAATAAATTTAAAATAGTTAATGGTATAGTTATTTATTTTCTCTCAGTGGGAAAACAGCGGGCCCACAACAATGCACTCTTCCCCTAAAATCTATTACTCTCCATGATCATGTTAATTTTTACCATTTTATTCTAATTCAGAGTTTACAACTAACCATTTTCGTTAAATAATCTTTCATGGTTAGTGACAACATAGACTTCGTCCGTGAGGGCTCATTTTTCTGATCAGCACATGACATCCAGTTATTCATGTTCTTTAAAGAAGTTGCCTCATCAAGAAAAGTGGATAGTTGTTTCTAATACTCAGGGTTGCAGAGAAGCCCCCTTTCCCCATAAAATTTAAATCACTCCTAGCTCCGGCCCAGAGCCGTAGGCAGCATGAATGTCCAGGGTAGGCAAAAAATATTTTTGGACAGGCCACTAAAAATTAGTAAAGATGAAATAATAATAAATAATTGAAGTTGCTAGCTTCGAAATGAGTATTTAGGAATTTTAACTATGGTTTTAGGGTGGGACAGTGCGATTACTGCTTAAGTTGCTCAGATCCCTTTTCTAAGAATAGTCCAGCCGCTAGTCGCAGGACCGCCACAAGGACAAAAAACTGTATGGAGGGAGGGAGAGGAGGTGGTTTCTAAATTGACAGCCCTTTAACTTTATCAAATTCATCTTAAATGCAGAGAGTAAGCTAGAAGAAGAGAGAAAGAGTATTTTTGCCAGTTCCATATGAGAGAGTCATTATCAGAAGCATGAATGTAATCATAAGTATATTATTCATTAAGAAATGAACTTTTTTGAACTTGTACCCTAAAAAATGCACTTTAGATTATTTTTGGCACTCTCCAATCCCTATTTGAAATCGAATCTTTAAATGCTTGCAATTGTTGTCTATGATTACGTTAGAGAGGAGTTAGGCACTCTCCTCCGGAAATTTTTTGAAATTATGACTCTAAACCGCTGTTTTAGACAATTTTTGGTGATGTTAAGGGGAGTAGAATTTTTTTGATTTGGGAGCCGGCCCCTGGCAATATTTCTAACCTGAAACTTTACTATTGCAATTTTAGTTTATCTCCGAATATATTAGGGAGAAAAGGGTATTGGGACTCTTTTTCGTTAAATTTTCGAAGTTGTCGCTCTAAAAACAGTTTTTCGAAATTGAAGCTCCAAAAACGTAATATAGTTCAACTTCTAATATCGTTAGGAAAAGGGGTTTCCGGTGGCTCTTAGACGGAAATTTTTCGAAATTCAAGCCCTTGACACGAAATTTAAGACTAAATTTAATAATGTTGGTGAGAGGAATGTGATTAAAACTTAGCTTTTTAAAACACAGTTGCGAGATAATCAGTGGGTTTGATGTTTTCCCTACAAGAAATGGTTTTGGTATTGAAGCTGTTTTAGGAAAAATGCAGACGACCGTTCATAATATTAAGGGGAGTGGAAGATAAAAGGGATCTTCAGCATTTTTCCACATTGAAGTCCTATAAAAGAAGTTTTCAACGATCTAGTGATGGGAATGGGTTTTTTTCTTTTGTTTGGGTGGGTTCACTCTCATGCACGCTTTTTAAAATTTGAGTCCTAAACAGAGGCGGATCAAGTGAAGTGGGGGCCCCAAGCGGTAAAAGTTTTGGGGGGCCCCCTCCACCCCACTCTAAAAAAGGGGAGAACCCTCCCCCCCCCCGAGAAAAAAAAACCCAATACAGTTTAACAATATTTTTTATTTACATACCTCATAAATTTTCATCTAGATTTAATTGCAGCAAAATCATTAATTATGTTTTCTGTGTCGACGCGGTTCAACAGTTCCTGCTCAATATACAGTATATGGCTAAGTTGTTAAGCCTCTCTTCTCCCATTTTACTACGTAAATTTAAATAATTTTTTACTCTTTTTAAAACAGAAAACGATCTTTCATCTGATGCATTTGACATAGGTATTGTCAAAAATATTTTCAAAAGTGTCTCCATGTTCGGAAATGTGCAAGACATCCCTCTAGCAGCTTGATAAATATTATGACACGAGAGACTTAAATTGTCCGAATTTTCAGACGCTCTTTTGAATGGAGTCCTCATTTTCTTTCAGAAACATAACAAAATGGTTACCTAAATAAACCTATTGGTATATATTAGTCCCCGGCTGCAAAAAAGCTCGTTCGTTTAGCTACAGGTTGCAGTTATATCTAAAATCAGTGCATTCGAATTTTAGATTCTAGGGGAATTTCGGGGCCCCATGGCGCATCACGGGTCGACGGGGCCCCACGCGGCCGCTTAGTCCGCGTACCGTTAGACCCGCCTCTGGTCCTAAATGCCAAGTCGTCTTGACGTACTTTTGTTTGAAAGTTTTCTTTTCGAAAGGGAGGCAAAGCGCTACATACACAGCTCTCTTCTTTATTTTGGGTAAAAAAAACACGAAGAAGTGGAAGAAATGCTCAGTTATAGGATAACATTTGATTACAGTAGGGGAAGGGTGGGATTTGGAAACTATCCCCATCCCCAGAATTCTTTCAGAGTTGAAGTTTCAAAAATTCACTTCTAGGCTACCTTTTGTGACGAAAATTTAGAGGCTAAAGTTCTGGGATCCCTCTCTATTCCCCATCTTTGTTACGTCCTTACCCTTTTTTGCTGTTTTAAATTGTTGATAAAAAGATTCTGGAAAATCTGCTCCCCCCACCCCCCCTCCTACACACACCAATTATGTTTTTTTCTCTATTCCATAAACGTTCGAGTATTTTAGTTTTCCAAAGCGAAATCTTTCAGCCTGATATTTTTATTTGTTTAAAATATAAGAGTTTGCAGTCTTAGTAAAACATTTTTAACGTTAATAATAATAATAATAAAAGAAAACTTAATTTAAAAAAAAAAGATGAAAAAAAAAACACTTCATCAATTATAATTGTAATGTTGAAGGTTTTTATTCCCCCTCTCCTTCTTGCTCTTCCAATATTGCTTAGGAGAGGCGAAAATTTTCCTAGGGCAGGCGGCGCTCCCCTGGCCTACCCCTGGCTACGGCCCCTACTCCAGCCGGATTCCACGTTTCCAACAAGGCTAACCCTGCTAATACTAATATGGTTATGATGAATAACATACTCGGTTGTATTTTGACCCGATTACCTTCATCTGATAATGCTATCCGTTGGAATTTATTGACCTCAATACACTTATTTTTTGTAATTTCTCAATTCCTACCTCCCCTCTTTATATATATAATTTTATATATAATGAAATTTACTTTCGCATCTTTGCCGATTTATCATTATCTAAGACCTGAAACTGGAGTCCATTAATAAGTCATTTAGCATCTCAGCTAGTTTATAATATTTTAATTTTAACTTTATTCAAATTTTTAAGTGGTTCTGTTTCTCAAATAAGAATCAGTTTTTCGTTTGTCTAAATAGAATAATGCTACTGATTCTTAGATTATTTATTTTTTTTCTTATTTTATTTTTTCAATTTATTCCTTTGACTTATTTAAAGCGTGAGAAAAAAGAGACAAGTGAAAACAACGTTTATCATTCGTTTATTTTTCAAAAAATATTATTGATTTCTCAGTGCAAAATATCCCCGTGATAAAATAGTTTTTTTTTTCTTGGAATTTTTTGAGAAAAAAAAATAAGAATAATATTTTTTTTTTCTTTATGGTATTTTAAAAAAATTGCAAATGTCTGCTATTGCTCAAATGGTGCCTATCAGAGCCGCCTCTTTTTGAGACTTTTGAGAAAGTTCTTGAGGAGAAAAATGCCTGCGGCATTTGCATAAAATCAAAGATTCACAACTATTTTTTCAGTGAGAGAAATGAAATTTCAATCCTTTGGAGCAATCGGGGCAATCTAGCATGTAAATAAGCAGGTGACATTAGCAACAAACCAGTTCTTTGGGTTCAAACAGCTCTGAAAGGGAATAACTCCCTATTGTATACAGGTGAGGGGAGAGAGTGTCAGCCCTTTCATTGCCCATCCATGAATACTTGCACGTGGCTGCACGTGGAGTGGTTTTGACTTGAGTTTCAACATTGAGGTGACTAAATACAGGTTTCAGTGGTTCCGATTGCTCAAGCAAGAAAAGACGGTTCATTCTATGCAATTCAACTGTATTATAAGCTTCAAACGTGTTTTTTCAATTTTCTATAGACTTTTAGTGCAGTTTCAAATAAAAATGCTGCATCAATGAAAAAAAAACCACATTAATGATTTATGAATTGCAAACAAAGTTTTAACTTCAATAAATAAATAAAAAATGATAAAATTCAAAACATAAGCACAACATGACTTTCTTCTACCTATACCATAAAGATGATACAAAAATTAGAGGATGCAATATAACTATAACAATAATATTATGACGATAAATAATTTGGCCTTGAATGATGTTGATAAAAAAAAAATATTTCGAAACATTTACGAGTCACATACATAGTAAAGTTACCATAATTCTAGTGTTGTAAAAAAACGCCCACAATCTTTTTGCAATAAATTATAAAAAGTATGTAATAATTAAAAACAGGTTTTTTCCCCATCACCAAAAAATCACGGTACAAATTTCACACTAGTTACCCAGGTAGCACAAAAAACGTTTAAAGTTTTATAAACGTTTTTAATCGGTTGTTACAATGTTAATAACCATTTTACAACCTTTAAAAAACGAAGTGTGCTACTTGGGTTATACTTCTCTTATGGAGCTTTGCAACGACATCTACGTTTTTCTAACAAAAAACAAATTTAGCTATTATGAAATTCGGAGATGAAGCGTCCGAAGCACGGTATGTTTCCGTGTAATATAACTCAAGCGAGGTATACCAGGGCCCGCTTTGCAAGTTTACATGCCCAGGGCACTTTCAAATTTTCCTGCTCTCTTTGAATGGTTGATTTACTTTATGCAACTAAATACAATAGCGTTATCATCCCACCCCCTCACTTCGTAAATGCACATGTAATTTCATTAAAAAAAATATTTAAAAAGCCAATTACGAAGGGGCTAAACAAAAAGGCTCATGAAAAATGTTTTACGTAATTTTCTTAATCGCTAAGGATCCCACCCTCCCCATGAGTGTAAGTTATATCATGTTTCCAAGACACCCTCCAGTGTTTGCCAACTTAGCCCTTTAGAAGCTAGATCTAGCCCTTTTCCAGCTCGTTCAGCCCCGAAAAAAAAAAAAAAAGTTAGCACACCTAGCCTCAAATCTAGTCCCTAGAACCAAACCACCGATATTTTTTAAAGGAAAATTTCCTGCCCTTTAGAAATCACCATAAAGATGATATAATTCCCTTGATAACTTATACCATAAAGATGATATAAAAATTAGAGTGCAATATAACTATAACAATAATATTATGACGATAAATAATTTTGACCTTGAATGATGTTGATAGAAAAAATATTGCGAATCATCTGCTGGTCACATACAGATTTTAGTTACTATGAGTTTAGTGTTGAAAAAAAATATACGACTACAATCTTTTTGCAATAAATAATAAAAAAAAATGTAATAATTACAGACAGTTTTTCCCCCATCACCAAAAAATCAAGGTACACATTTTATAATAATAATACTTTTCTTATGAAGCATTGCAACGACATTCAAGTTTTTCTAACAAAAAATAAATTGAACTATTATTAAATAGCAGAAGCTGAAGCGTCTGAAGCACGGTAAGTTTCCGTAAAATATAATTCAAGTAAGGTAGTGTTTAGTTATGAAACATGTTCGGTTTGTGCCTTTTGTGTCTTTCAAAGATCGCGCAGCAACTACACTGGGCGGCAGAAAAAAAAAAAGCTTCTGACATTATTCTTGCTGATTCTTATGTAAAATGATTCCCTGAATTCAAATATGATGCCCCCTCCTTTCCTCCTACACGTACCAATTTTTGTAGAAACGCCCCCTTTGTTTTTTTTTTTTTTTTTCATTTTTCCTCAGTTTCAAAGCTATTTTTTTTTTCGTACTTATTTTCTCATTTTATTTATTTACTTTTTGGAGAGAAAAGGAGCATAAAATTAACCATTAACATTTTTGGAGGTCAAGAGAAACTCAAAGTCCAAAATCATGAGCACTGATGGCAAAGAGGGGGGCTTGGGGGGGGGTGTATCCCTTCAGCATATGATAAAAAGCACCAAAAAATGATCTTTTTATTCTTCATTCTTGTTTTTTTTTTTTAAACGTTTTAAACTTTTTCTTCCGGTGTAAAATCAGAGTATAATTGTAACCTATGGTTCCTATGTCCGAAAAAATTTACGCGCTGTAAATAATTAACCGATCTTTTGACAGTTGCAAGCTAAATACGAATCGCATCGCAGGTCTTCAGTAAAAGCGACGTGTTTCTGGCTGGTTCTTATGTAAAATGATACCCAGAATCCAAACATAGCTCCCTTCCCCCCTTCAAATACCACTTTTTTTCCGAAAGCTAACATCCCCTCCCCCCTCTCGATTCAAAGACATAAAACTAGAAAAAACAGGGGGAGGGGGGTTCCCGACAAAAAATGCGGAAGAGGGGGGAAAAGGGGCCATATTTGGATTCTGGGGATCATTTTAAATAAGATCCAGCCAAAATAATGCCGTTTTTACTGAAGAACTGAGATGCGATTCGTGTTTAGCGTGTGACAATCATATGAGACCAGCATTTGTAAACCAAAATCTGAAGTAAAGAATACGTAATAATATCAATTGCCCCTCCCTTGAAACAATTCTAGATCCGCCCTTGATAATTAAAAACATTTTAATTCATTACATAAGGTGTCATGTAATAAAATTGCAATTTGTATTTTTGAAATTCTTTTATAAATAAAAAGAGCATATTTTAAGGTGATAAAAATATGAAAAAAAAGAAAGAAAACGAAAAGATGAAGTGTCGAATTCTAAAACTAGCACATAGCTGAAATAGCTATTCTGGAAGCAAAGTGTTTCTTTCTGAAGGAGATACCTTTCATTCAGTGGTCATCAAAGGACATCGTCGTAAACACGCCTCCTTGTCGAGTACCTATCTGCTGGGCATTCAAAAGTCCAATTCGCTGGACAACCGCGAACTCCTTTTGTATTCCGAAGGGGGAAAGAAAGAGCACTGCAGGAAAAACAACTCTTGCCTCTATTTTTCTCTCCACGCTATGGAGTGCATAGCAGGCAGCAGACCCACACGGGAGACAGGTTAAGAGCGATAATTACTTTATTACACTTTATTAGTTTTAAAATACTCAGTCCGGACAGCCAATTACCAGTTTACAGAGAATCGCCCATATAACTTAGTTCAGTAAAAAAACTTAAAATAACTGAAATTCTAAAATTTATTGTTACCATGCTTAAAAAGATAAAACTTTGACTTCGTTGTAAAGTTTTCGCTCTTCTGGATAAAACTCTCTGCTTTCCATATCATAGTGTTTATAATCATTCTTTATTTTAGCGCACACAAGTAAAGGGTTAACGTAAAACATCTTTTACTTTCTTTGCAAATGACCAAACATGGAAATGATGCAATGCCTAGCAAGCGACAAACGGGGAAATCGGGAGGTAGCTTTAATTTATTGCCAAGTTTTTAAATTTGGCGCCTTTTCAGCTGACTTAGCACCCCTTATCTCGAAAACGAGCGGACGAGGGATCTTTTGGTCAAAAACATGTCGCAGTATGCTCTTTTGAATGATACCATTTTAAACTTTTTTCATTATTACTTAAGTCGAGTACTTTCCTGGTAAGATTTGTTGTTCGTTGCTTTTTTACTAGGAAACTTAATAAACTGTAAAAATTTCATGAATTTTTTGTTAAAAAATAAATACTTAATTTTCTCCCCGTGTTCTTTGCAAGTTCTCCAACAATCCTGTTCCAAGTTGTTCGCGAATTCAGCCTTCCGTGTAGAAGTATGATCGGAGGCAAGTTTTGCTCCGTGTCACCAGGGGGCAGTGTAACTTCGTAAGCCAGTTTCATTTTGATGTCTGAAAATCGATATCAAATTTCAAAATAACCTGTGTGAAACAAAAGCATTTCATTAAACTTTTTGAAAGGTTATGCACAACGCGTGTAGAGTTCAAACCGTAAATCGGCTTTCTTTAAAACACTTTCACCGTGCTGTTGTATAAAGCAGTAGGGTAGACCAAGGGCACGTTTGCGCAGTACCTTTTTTCGAAACGTGTTCTAATTGATGTGTTATCTGTCGTAACAGATTGATGCTGTTCCCTCTGGTTAAAATAAAATAAAATATCCAGTACTATTGCCTATTTAGCTCGGCAAACCATAATTTAAGGTTCAATTGAGTAAGAGATTCGTTTCTTGTAGCTTTAGCTATGTCTTCATGCCAAGTCGGCTTTAATTTTATAGACTATTCTGCCCATTATAAATGTTCTTTATTTTACAGATGGTCAGACATTATGTTCAAAAAAACTAACATAACAAAGTTAGATGTCAAAGTAATGAAAAATGCCGTTCAGCAAGTTAGACAGGGTCAGTAAGTGAAGCTGCGTAAACTAGCCCCGGGCATGGGGCATGTTTACGCAACAGACATTTCCCTAAACAATATTTTTTTGACGCTTAAATGCTCAAACAGGAAAAAAACTCAATGCTCAAACTTTGAATTTATTAACTGCTTTATCAGACCGCTCCGTGTAAAATTTCCTTTTTTGATACAAAAAGAATAGAAAAATCATTGAAAAAAATTCGAGTAGGAAAGAGTAAAATGACCTACCTAGATAAAATACAAACGTATATGGAATTCCATATAGTCCTGTGAAATGGGTGTAGTCGACGTACTCATCTCATACCTTGTTACGCGACAAAAATATTACATGAGTCAGCTGGCTTTATGATTATATTCTTAATCAATACAAATTTTGGAATTTTGATCCTCCGCTCTAAGTAGATTTTTTGAAGCATGACTTTAGAAGCGTTCTTTATTGTTGAGTCTTGATGCATTACACATCGTGTCATTTTTTCCCTTGTCTGTTCATATTCATCGATTCTTTACTTAAAAATAAATTAATAGAAGGAGCGTGAAGTAGATTTTCTAAAGCGGCAGTAGAAATATTAGACATCAAGTTGAATGATTTCAAGAACATAAAACATGATAAATTTTGAATATTTTACTAACATAGAATTTTTTATACCATATACTTATTGAAGCACAACATCACAAAGTATTGGAAAAAATCAATAAAAGAATGAATATTTGTTTTGTACATGCACAGTTTCTTACGCAACAGCAAAACAAGAATTGATTTTTTTTTTCGCAATGAGCTAAAAACGTTCTTAATTATCGCTTAACAATGGACAAGCAGCATTTTGTATTGCACAACACCAGGTAGCACAAATAACCTTTAAACGTTTTATAAACGTTTATAAGCTGTTGTTACAACGTTAATAACCATTTTACAACCTTTAAAAAACGAAGTGTGCTACTTGGGACGTTATTGTAGAGTTGTAAACACACCATATTACTGCTCCTGCTACTGAAGAAATGCTTGCATTTTTTAATTAAAAATTCCAGACATTTCATTTACCGGAAAAGAGACTAAGCAGGCTTAAATAAGCATTCAAGACTGGTCAGTTAAGGATTGAACAGTGGGAATGTTTTGAAGATGAAATTTTTTTTATTTGAATTGTGTTTATTGTTTGATTATAATCGTGGCGACGAAATTGTGATGCGATGTCACTCAAAATATTCACTTAAAGGGGAAAAAACGTGTATGATTATTCTTGCAGTATGTAACTGTCTTTACAGCAAACATTGCTTTATTCAAATGCGTGCGCAACAATAATTAAAAATTATGAGGGAATGATGCGTACTTGATTTATATTTGAAAAAAAAAAAAAAAAAATCAAAAGCCATGCTCTGCATTCAAAATCAGATCATGCTTTTGTTGATGATAGTTATGTTTGAGAAAGCAATTTCCCCAAATTGAACAAAATAATAATTACAATCAAGAGTTGAAGAAATAAGAAAAAATGAGCAAAAACTTACTTACTTGTTAATAAGCTATTTAAAGCAGTTGACTACAACAGGAAAATGCACGAATGCGTGTAAAGCCTTCAAAGTGTACCCTTCAAAGATAACTTCAACACTCGATTTTATATCGTTATCTTGTGTTATTTACTGATAAAAGTAAGATATTGCATCTAAAATAAAAATGATTTACTCTCAAACACCAACGGCCAAAAAACTTAATTTGATTTTTTCCAAATGTAGTTCTTTTTTAACTGCTAGTAGAACCGTAAACAATGCTTCATTCGCACATGCTCCCAGTGTGTGTGTGTGGGGGGGGGAAGCGTGTAGGGGAGTAATAAGCTATAACTCCCAAGAGGTTCGGAAGCAATTTGCATGCATTGTTACGCAGGTACGTACTTGTATGACTGAAGGACATGTTTTTTTTTTTTTTTTTGTCGTGTGCCAGCCAGATTGGCAATTTGGGGTGCGCTGCTTCACTTTTGAAACTGTACCGTAATTTGGTGTGAAGTCCGACTTCCACAGTACACGCATACAATAGGGACCCGTTTATAGGGTAGGCAACCTTTCACAACAACACATTCACACAAAGAAAGGACAAAGTCAGGAGAGAGAAAGCACATCCATGCCCATGGGACTCGAACCCGGCACCACGCCATCCGTGGCAGACTACTCTGACCACTAGACAAGGTGGGTGGCAAAGGATATGTATGAAAGCACATTATAACTAAAGCTCTAATTCCCTAGAAAATTTCTCGTTAGACAACTGAAACAATAAAATTGAAATGAAAATTAATGTTATTCGATTACTTGAATAGAAAGCAAACGTGCTGAATCTTAACTTTAAGAATAAACAAAATAGTGAGTAAGTAAAATTAATTGAAAAGTATAGATTGTAAATGTTTCAATAAATTTGAAATGAATTAGTATTTAAGTTTTTCTTTAAAATTAGAAAAAAATCGATCATAAACTAAGCTTTGGATTATACTTTTTATTTATTTATTTATTATTTATTTCTTTGTAATGCCAACTTTCCTGATAGGTTATTTGTAACTTCTTCATTATTGAAATATTACAGTTAACTTGAAAATGAACACATATGAGAATTTCATCAAATATTGTATCATCCCAAGGAAGAAGTATTTTATTAATATTTCAAAAATTCTGATAATATTGTTACAATGCGTGTAGATGGTAGGAAGACCTAAGACCAACAACACAAGATAACAAACATTTTAATGGGGATATTTTATTGATATAAAATAATCTTCTACACTAATGTAGTAAGAAAAACGTAGTATTCTTATCTAGGATGGAAGTAAGTTATTAAAATCATCAATAGAACTACAGTGCTTTCATTTTCAAAACTTCAGCCTTTCAGATAAATTTCTTAGTGGTATGTATTCATTGAACGTTGAATTAGTCATGGTTCTAGACTGGTCAAGTTCAGCATATTCTATTTTTGTAAAAAAAAAACATTCTTTGAAACATGTTGGTTGGAATCATTACTTTATAGGACATCAGATAAAAAATGAAATCTTCGTTCGGAAACATCTTAAAATAAAATTGAGCTACGTTGACTGCCGACGAAGCTCATTCCAAGTAGTTGTTAATTAAATTTGCAAAGAAGATCGGTTAATGTTTAGTATATTTTGCAATAAAATCATTCGTGACATGAGACAGGTTAATATGAACTATCATTTTGGCATAACACATCTAAAAGATTAAACGTTTAGTTTGAATTTCGGAATGCAAGTGAGATTCGTTGATTTAAGTTTTGAGCAAATGTGATTGCTATCATGAAACACTGATTTAAAATCCGGCTAGTTAGAATGGACGGTGCTGTGCGTTCTCCTATAAAATGAACGGTCGTTCGTTTGAACTGTGAATTGTTTGGATTTTTAAGACATGGTTCTGATATACTAACAGTAATCTTGACACACTTTGCTCGCCCGTTAATTTTAACGATGAAATGTTTAGAAGACTGCATAAGAAGTAAGTGCATTTATTTTAGTTTGTTCGTTCATTTTCACCCGGGTTAATCTCCATAAACAACTGAAGAGAAAAATATTAGCCAGCAAATTACATTGTCGCTAGACGAATAAGTCGCCGCCAATAATTTCTCCTCAGATTAAAAACTAATTTTGAACAAAATAATGTTAAGAGGAAAACATCCATATTTTTTGGATTAAAAACTTTTTTTTTTTGCATTTTTAATCCTATGTGAATTTATCAACTGCCCCTTTGCTGTTTCTGTGTTTTGTTGAATGTATTTTTATCATTTTGAATGTTTTGATGTGTGAGACGAAAAAAAAAACAAAACATGTTGACATATATCGTGGGGTTACAAGTGAGAAACACGAAGTCAAAAAACATGATTTTGAGAAAACGCTGATCAAAACATTTTTATTTTAACTTCTTTGGAACTGACATAATTAAATCAAATTAAATTGTAGTAATGGTATTTTTTGGTTATTACGAACCATTCTTGACTCTGGCATGCTTATTTTATATTATTATCCCTAGCATGATAATGGTAGGGCATTAATAATTATCATTAATTATACGACTTTGTGTGTTTCCCTAGTATAGCATTGCATAATAAAGATATGACTTAGTGGGTTTCACCAGCAGAAACAGCTCATTTTTGTATGTAAGATAAACTAAAAATCTGAAAATTAATAATTTTGACTTAGTGTGTTTCACCAGCAGAAACAGCTCATTTTTGTATGTAAGATAAACTAAAAATCTGAAAATTAATAATTTTGACTTAGTGTGTTTCACTTGTAACCCCACGATATATATATATATATATATATATATATATATATATATATATATATATATATATATATATATATATATATATATTATATATATATATATATATATATATATATATATATATATATATATATATATATATATATATATATATATATATATATATATATATATAATCCCATGCCCTATGGGCGCTACAGACATACATACAGACATCCTAAAAAACATTCTGCTTCATTTTTGAGAGATGTTTATTTATCTATATATTTTTAAATTTTTTTTATAGAATGACGAAAAAGAATTGTTTTAAAAACATCGAAACGACTGGAAAACTTAACTTGCATGCTTACTCTTGAAGGAAATCCTTCTAATTCTCGTGCTGCCATCTACTGCTAGAGTCAAACACTGAAAATTCGACTTTTCACATTAAGACAAGCTGCAAGACTATAGATAATTGAATTTCAAAATGCATAAATAAATAAATTCTTTTAAATTTAACTTGATTGTTCTTAAATACAGTTATGTTTCAGATATTTTTTGTGTTAAAAAACTGGAAAAAAAAGTTTTGAACTGTGAACATATCATACGTATTACGTAGTTAAAAAAAAAAAAAAAGCAGTACTGTCGTACTAAGCACAAAAGTAGTACCTGCAGTCTGCAGACGATCTCAAACAGAGATATTTCGGCTAAAAATTTTGCGAGTCCATGTATTTGATTCTGATGAATTTTTTTTCTTTTTTCTTTAGAAAATATTTTTCGTTCTCAAATGACTATAAAACATTGCATTTATATAAAATACGTCACAAAGAAACACCCGGCGAAAAAAAAATCAAGTTTGATAAAGTGCAGATACCACTTTTGTGCTTAAAATGGCAGAATACAATATTGTCATGACATTTCAGAAAAAAAGGGGGGGGGAGGGAACGTTAACATGAGAATTCCTACTTTTATTCTATATATTTGTCGTATGTCGTTTAATTGAAAAATATTAGCTGCTTTCTAGCAGCAACTTGTTTGTAGTCTCATAGAATAATACAAAATGGAAGCATGTGGGGAAGTTTTATCGTCCGTTTTGCTTTAACTTCCAGGTAAGCAAAAAATGCCTCATTTTTTATGTCACTTTTTTCAATTGGGAATATTCATCTGTTAATAACTAAAAGTTGTTTTTGTTATCTATCTCGCATGTTATCTATAGATCTAACAATAGCGTTAATAGTCTGTTGCTAAATTATTCTTCAGAAGCGAGTATAAGAATCGCAGGCAGCTGTGTAGATTAGGGTGGTCCTTAAAAGGCATGATTTTCAAAATTTCAACTTTTTTTCGGTCTCACCCCCCAATATGGTTCCTTTTAGGGAGAAAATGAACTGCAAAAAGTTTTAGCAAAATATATTAAAATTTAGAGGTAGCTCAATGAGCTTGAAGTTAAACGTATATAGGCTAATAAGTCAATGACAGCATGAAAACAAAACAAGTCAATTTTTAAATCATTTTACCTTACGCTGTTTTAAAGATCAATATGAATTAAGAAACTATACATAATTGGTTTAAATACAATAAAAAGTAGGAACATTGTTATTTTTCCATAGACGATTTGGTGCTTAACAGTGTATGTAACTGCCTGGATATTCACTTCTGTGCTCCTCAACGACTTGCATTAAGACATGGAATTGAGACTTATCTCGTGTTAATAAGCCATGGAACTCTTGAATAAGGGCCATATAATGTTCAGCGTAATCATTTATGACTACCATATATTTTACATTTTTTGAACCTAGATGAAAATCTAGTCTTTCATTACAATTAAGTGGATCAACTTTAAAGAACCCATCTGGAATTCTCATCTTTTCAAACTTAAATGATCTTTTTGTCACAAAATCCTCAAACTTTTTTTCGTTGAACGTTTCAAATTTATATTAGCACTTTTGGAATATTATTTTGACTTTTCACCTCTTTCATTGCTTTCATCTTATGGCGCATCGTAGAAAGAGGCACATTATAGTCGAATATAGCAAATGCTATTAAATCTTTAAAACAAAGATGTTTCCCGAATTTTTGAGATGCAGCTGTTGAAATATTGATATTTATGTGTGAATAATCTAACGGTGTATTTAGTAGTTGAAGGTCATTACAGGGTGCATCAGATGCTACCGGAGCAATTATCCAAGCTTTAAGATGTACTCTAGCTACAAATATGCAAATGCTACGTAAGCCATTCTTTTATCTTGCTGTGAGCTAGAACTGCAATTTAAACATCCATATCTTTGTGCTATATATTACTTTTACATCCAGCGAGCATGATGGACAGAACCTGGTGTTAAAAATCTTACCCCCTGTCGAGAAACACTTCCAAGAAATGTAGTGGCTAGTTGAAAGTTTTCCTTATAATCCTCTTTTGGCTGAAACTTTTGCAAATAACCACACCAAAGTACAAGCATACAATGTTCTCTATCTGGAGCAAAACCTGCAACAACTTCATCATTTGTTCCAACTTGGAAGTTTTTTCTGTTAATTAAATTCCATGATGACTGAAATCTTTTAAAAATTGGAGCTTTAGGAGCAGAGCTTGACTCCATGCAGACATCAAAAACTGATCGGATAATTAGTTCTATAATATGATGACGACATGCGCAATACAGATATTTTCTTTGAGTTTTCTGTTCAAGAAGAGAGCAGGCACTGTTATTTTGACTTGTGTTTGAGCTTGTTGTGTCAGCACACATTGTTCTCACTCTACTTGCAATGTCTCAGTCTTGCATTGCTTCATAAACTGCAGATGCGATAGCTTCTCCAGTCTAAGATGGTAATTTGGTAACTGTAAGTAGTTTAGCAAGTAGAGTTAACTTCCTGAAACTAAAATAAGCATTAGACAAAAGATCTATTTTTTCTTTGCCCGTTAACTCAGGCAAAAGTTTGCTGTCCCAATAAACAGTTACATGAAATTGTTCTTGGGGTTCTTTCTTCGAATTTACTCATATTTTTTTAGCTCTTTTTTTATCCTACGAATGGAAGATCCATTGGCAGAATTTTCTTCAATGGTATGCCCTAGACTCCTTGCAGTTTCTGCAATAAGGTTTACTGTATTACACCTTGGTATGATCAAGTACAAGTGCCGAGGACACTGGTGGTGTCAGGACATTAAATCGTTCTTTTCAGAAGGTTTAGTGCACGAAAGATTTGCTTGTGATTTATTTCTTTTTTCAGTGTCATAGATTTCATCTGTATCATCATCATCCGAAGAAGAAGGTGTTAATGCAACCGATACTTTATTCTCTGTTCATACGTTTTCTTTTGGTAATCTATTCCTCTATCATTTTTCATTAATCTGGTTTACGTAGTTACAATTTAATTTCGCCTAACTAGTCTCTATACAAATAAATAAATAATCTGAAGAAACCTTGGAATTGCGTGAAAATTAACATTTCAGTAAAAGTTCAGTGTCATTGAACTACCTCTAAATATTGTTTAAATGAGCTAAAATTTTAGGTGATTCATTTTTTCACCAAATGGAACCAGATTAAGGGGTGAGACCACAATATTTTTGACCTTCGAAAATAAGGACCACCCTAGTGTAGATACGATTACTCCCTTTAATATACTTTCTTTGCATGAAAATAAAAGGGGTTACAGGAAATGTACTTAATCACACAAAAAAAAAATCATTTGACTGACACAGAGTAATAATTTTTCAGCGTAATAATTTTCAGAATATTTACTTAACTGGAAAAAATATAATACTTCAAACATATTTTAATACAAATAATCATCTCATCATGGTTATTACTGCATTTGTCTAAGTGCAACTGGAGGCATTCAAGGAGACAGTTTTAACTTAAAAACACTATTATATACTTTTTGGAATTTTGGAAACGTTTACAACTCTACTGCGCTGTAAAAGTTTATTTCTTCTTGGTTTGTTTAACATTGTGTTGATGGCTTAATAACACCTGTTATAAATCGTGAAACTTCTCGAATAAAAGCTTCGGGCATTTCTTGATGAAGTAAATGGTAGGCTCCAGAAAAACCAAGCAGTTCAGTATTGGGATAGTATTCTTTGATAAGTTCATCCTTTTCACTAAAAATTAAAAATATATTGGTTAGCTATAATTAAATAGAAATAAAACACAACAGTATGAAATAAAATATATTTTTTCCACCATTACGAAAAATTGATTTTGTAACTATAACCGATGAAATTTATTAACGGTGTAAAAAAATGTATTTTTAGAGAAAATGATGATATAGCAAAGGTAATATTTTAAATATTTAAAAAGTAAGAACATTTCAAAAGCTACAATTTATTGCAAGTAAAAACAAAATCCTGGGAGCTTAAAACAAAAATCTTCGCATGTTTATTGCCAGAATATCAAAAGCGAGTATCACACATAAAAAAAATTGTTTAACCAAACTCCCAATTCAATCGCAACTTCAACTTTTCATTCAACTACCCGTCTCAAATAGCCCAGCACGCGGATGGTTTTTGGCCGAAGTTGCGATTGGTTAGGTTAAACACATTTAACACGTTTTAAAATTTTCTAACTTAAAATCTGTTTAATATTTTGTTATAGTATTTTACACCAATGTATTTTTTTTACTGAAAAAAATGAATGCTCAGTTAAAATCTTTGAAAAATCGCCAATTCTAATGAAAGTTCTGAACATGCATGCTGCATCTGTATTAAAAAAAAAAAAAAAAGAAACCCACCTCTTACATCGACCACTCGTATAAAGAACTTTTTCTGTGGGACGGAGTTGGTCGTCATATCGAGCGACGACAATATTCGTTCATTTAATGTTCGTCAGGTTCATGCTTTCCTACTGTCATTCAATATTGCATAAATACGTAAGATTTTTATTACTCACGATAGGATCGAAGCTCGGATATCGAGCTTACCACATCAAAGCAAGTGCTTTGAGTGCTGCACCGGTTGAAACACATCTCGGTTACGTTCACAAGACTTCAAGAGCTCTGCGCTGATGAAAGCGGAAGTGTCGTACATTACGCCAGGCTGAATTTAACCCAGCAACCGGAAAAATGAAATTGATGACAAAAGAAGTAAGAAGAGAAATAGTATTTTAACTAAAAAGCTCCTCTCTCCGTCTCAAAAAAAAAAAAAAAAAAAGGAAGAAAGAAATATTTCAGTAAAAATTTATATTTGTCGCTACAAAAAGTGTTGAATAACGTTGACTTTTTCTGTGTTTTTTTTTTTTTTTTTTTTTTTTTTTTTTTAATTTTTTAAAAAAGAATTTAGGGAACCATTTTGAAATTCTCTTACTGTTTTAAGTTGTTATCCCACCTAAGTATTGCAATGAGAAAAAATGGAAAAGATGCATTTACGCAAAACTTAAAATTGAAGATGCGTGCTTTTATAGCTATACGTTTCATGCATTGAATAAGTGTTGATTTCAACTGAATTACGTTTTTGCGTTGAAAGAGCAAAATATAACAACTTTGACGGTGCACAAGCAAGCAATTAATCACACTGGGAGATGAACAAAGAAATCATGCGGGTTGCTTATCTATCATCTAAAAAATATTTTCTGAACTGGGGATAGTTTTGGCTTAAAAACTACTTATGTGTGCAACTAAGCAAAAAATAAATAAAATAATCCCCCACCTAGTCCCTGTAAAAATTTCAACGTCACTGTCTGCGCCATTATCGCATCCTCGTATGCATTTATGATCTACAATGTTTTCTCACTTACACTTGGAAGAAGGATTTCGTGCCATACAGGAACAAAGTCCTGCCTTCATATGTACCCGTGAGGTTGTTTCTCATTGCTCCAGAATAGATTGATTGCTCCAATACATCAAAGTTTACTTGATATGTAATGGTTCCGTTTTTTCGATAGATTGGTGCCAGCTCTAGTCCTGTAGCAGGTATTACAGCCTAAATAAAGAGTAAACAAACGTTGGAATTCTAGTGTAAAACGAAAAAAAGATTTTAGTGGATTTTCAAATAAAGTTAACAATAGTTTGGGCAAATCTAACCTGCCAGCCTCAAAATACTGCGATTACGATTTGCGTAACCTTCACTATGCTGCTAGTTTAGGTTGGCTCCAGCTATAATTATAACTTTGTTTTAAAGTATGCTTTACAAATACATATCTATATGTCTCATCGGAAGGCTATCACTCACTTACTCACAACAGGATGTCCCGTACTTACCACTACAAGAGGTTTAACTGGTAGGTCAGGCCCCTGAAGAGCGGTGCTCAGTCTTTTTATTGGGACCTGGAACTGAGCATTTTCCTAGTCCAGTACCCACAGAGGTATTGATTTGGAATTGGAACTTGAAGGGCTTTGTGACCATGCACGTATTTACCGAGCCTCCGTTACTATTAGTGAACATGATGGATCTTCGGCAGTCCGTGATCGAACCCGGGATCCTCCGGTTACGAGTTGCCACGCTATCGAAAATCATATTTTCATTGCTTTGTAGGAGAGCGTGAAAACGTGTGTCTATTGCATGCAAAGGTTGGCTCGCTTTTTCTAGCTCTAAAACTCCGGATTAGTGGAGAATGTTTTGCGAAAAAATACTTTCAATTTCTTATCAGCTAGCTGTTACTCTTCTACACCGTTTAAAATTAAAAGAAATCGTAAATGCGTACCGTGTTGCTATTTGAAAAATAACACGATAATGAATTAGAAATATAAAAAGCAGAATATTTAGAAATTACGCACAATTTTCTTTAATACGTATCTTTCCGTATACAGCCAAAAAAAAAAAAAAAAAAAAAAAAAAAAAAAAAAAAACGCTTATTAATTGAACTCATGAATATGAACTGAATGCGAAAATCAAAATATATCAATTTGAAATGAAATAACTTCCGATAACGTACCGGACTTAAGTTTTGGTTGGCATTTTAATGTTGGCTGCCTAATTCTGGAAACAATGAAGTCTTCAAATGAAATGATGAAGTCCTTTTATTAAATTTACAATGACAACATATTTTTATATGATGTTAAGATATAACATTAATAGTATGATTTTTCGAAAGCGATATGCTGTACGTACATCCTAACTAGAGGTCATAACAACCTGGATAAAATACGTTTTGCATTGCCATTAACATTCCAGAACTCGCATTAAACTGGGTTACTGAGAACTTTCAAATTGAAAATTTTTCAAACGTCAAAAAACATTAAACATTCTTTTCAGTTGAAAATACGTCATTCACATTTTATCCTAAACACGACATGTTGTACAAAATAATACAGAGTGTACCAAACGCAATGATCCACTAATGTACTGCTTTTTTTTACATGTTTTTGGAGAAATGCTTTCTTATTGAAGAAAGAATCTCCATCTTTTCCTAGAAACTGTCTGGTGAAACATATAAAGACCTGCGTCAGTTGTACTAGAAAATTAGAAAAACAGCCACCAGCAGGAGCCAATATCGGGCTTTTTGTGAACAAGGGTAGATACAAGGGAGTTTCGACGGGGGCGATCGCCCCTCCCTTGAGGGATTCTTTTCCAGAAGTTTTCAAATTTTAAAGTTAAAAAAAAACAATTTCAGTTGATCTTTAATGATATTAAGGAAAAGGGTGGGGATTCGGGGCTCTGATCTGGAAATGGATGACCAAAACATTTGTAATCAACATGTGTTAACAAGGATGCATGGCGAAAAAATTGGGCAAGTAAGAAAAAAAAGATCAATCGCCCCTCCCTTGGAACATTTCTAGATCTGCCCTTGTAGATTCTGACGCCCTTCTATCTTTGTTTTATAACTTAGTTTCCAAGAAACGATGGCTATTCTTTCTTCTAACCAAAAGACTTTTACAAGCACCTGTGAAAGAAATAGACATGTTTGGGTTTTCAGGGAAATTGATTGCATTTTTTGAAAACTTTTGCTTCAGTAGTTACTGCGCCCTGCAGGACCTACCGAAGCAAATAAAATGTTAGATGCAACATTTTTTTGTGTTTTCTTTCTTGCATATTTTGTTCACGGCATAAGTCGTGGAGGTTTAAAAACAATAAACTTACTGCGGGAATCTTCTTTAAAAAGTAAGCTTTGACGATATTGATAGCTGTTTCTTCATCAGCATCAGGTGGTATTGTACCAATTGCTTTCTTCATAAATCTCACAAGTAATCCAATTACTGCTGTGGGTGCATTTTCGAAATCTACCATTGACATATCTTCCACTATGAGCTTTTCAACTTTGTCGGGCTATAATTATAAAATGATTTAAATTTAAAATGGTATGAAAGATATATGAAAGCTTTAGCATGAAAATAGTTGTACTTTGGTTTCAGAAGAAGCTATACGTGCTTTTAAATTAAAAATGAAATGGTTGCTATTTGATATTTATTGATTAAATTCTTCACTTAAACGCTTGAAAAACAAGGAACAAAAATAAATAAATAATAAATGAATTAATAATAATAATAAAAAAAACACTACATTTGCTACACTTTAACTCTATAGAGAATTTTATGTGAATAATTAAGTATTTTTTTGATTTTCGCACATCAGCAGAATTCTTTTAGTAGTACACACTTGAATACAGTGCCTTGTTTTAAAAACGAACTCGCAAAATTTCGATGCAATAAAAACACCCATTACATGGTAAAAAAAAAAAAAAACTCCCTACTGTCTTAACTTTAGTTTATTAAAGCTAAAAAAGCAGAGGAAAACCATTGATGGGAAGAAATAACACATTTGCTGGGAAGTATTATGTACCTGTTTTAAAGCGAAAGACTGTACTATTCTCCCTCCCATACTGTGTCCAAGAATTATGGCTTGCGATAAGTTATTTAGAGCGAAAAAATCTTCCAGATCTTCTACCATAATATCCATACTTATTTCATCTGTCCAAAGACTGTCACCGTGGTTACGAACATCAAGTGCGTAGACCTGAAAGGAAAGAAATATCTACTACTTATCCTTCGAACTATGCTTATACACTAAAAAACGAATGCGGTTTTTACAGTATAATTCAATTAATTATATAAAAAACTATGAAAATTAATAATTTTACAGTAATAAATTGTAAAATTTCTGCTTTACAGTACTAAACTGTAAAATTGCCTATTTTACAGTACTAAACTGTTGAACTGCTAATTTTACAATTTATTACCGTGCATTTTACAGTTTTAAACTGGAACCTCTGCTGCCAGTATTACACTGTAGTTTTTGCAATATAATACAGCTAAATTTCACCGCAATAAACTGTAAAAATTTCTAACTTTACAGTACGAAACTGTAAAATTGCTAGTTTTGCAATTTATTACTGTGTATTTTACAGTTTTAAATTGGAACCTCAGCTGCCAGTATTGTACTGTAAAAACAACAGTTCATTTTTTGCAGTGTAGCAAATGTCATCAACAGGCTTATTTTTAATTTTTGAGTAAATTAAATGAAGTTAAATAAGTCACTTAATTGATGTCTAAAAATTAAATTTTCATAGCTTTGCTTTAAATTGATTGGATTGTTTATATATTTAGATAACTTCAGATAAGATATATAAAACAAGCATTTGCTTTTCCGAAAAATGACAGAAATACACAACTTAGTAATGGGGGATTCTTTCCAAATAGGCCAAATTAATGTCCCAACCCTAACCATTATCATTATTTCAAAAATAAATTCGACAGAGATGCAAAATATGATGTTTAAAAGTTATTTTTTGTCATTTATATAATTTATATTTTTATAAATTAGTTAATAGTGTAATAAAAGATGGTCTTTGGCAGATTCATTATTATGCAACTCCCTCATACTGTCCCTACGCTACATTTCAGCCTTTAAAACTATTTATTTAATTTTTTCAATATTAAAGTATGAATGGATTAATTGTTTTTGGTCTTATTGATTCTTATTTGATTTTATGGTCAAAAAGGAACAATAATGTGACATTTTTATAATTTATAATTTTAAATATTAACTTTAATATCATTACTGAATTTTCTCCCCAACTTTTTACATCATTTCTTCAATAACCGATCAAAGTTCCTCGGACTGCTACTAGAAGGCATATAAACCTAGTTGATGGAACCAGATAGTTTTGACAGCCATCAAACGACATTGCATTCAAAAAAAAGTAACCTGATATTTATTTCAATTGTTCTGAGAGGGAAGTTTTGATAGAAAGTGTATTGAAAGTTTTCTTGACTCATCATTCTCTCACCATCCCTTATTCAATACAAAAAATATTAAAATTTCTTCTTATTATTGATTTAAAAGTATTTAGGTATAGCTAAAGCCCACCTAGTCCAATCTCAACTCAGACAATTGTTAGAAACGAAATGGACATTTTGTTATAACTCATCACTTCCTCAAATCTCTCATAATCCTCACAAGTGAGGGAGTGATCTAACTTACAGTGTATAAATAATTTAGGCTATTGTGTTATGGGATTTGAATTTAATTATTGCTGCTACAGCGGGCAAATAAAAATAATTGTTTTAAGTTTTACGAGCAAAACAAATTATAATATTTACTATCATCACTATAATATGAGCATTATATTACATATAAAAGACAGAATAAAAAAAGTTTTGGGCAAAAAATAAACATGATTTTCCCACTATAGATGTGTTCAAATAACCTCACAAAAATAGATATTTTCTGGACGCTTATTTGCCCTATTTGGAGAGTCACTTTAGTAATGATTCTGTAGTGTTGACAATGCTTTGATGTGTATCATGTTCAGGAGTTTAAAATTCTGTTTCAATTCAAGAGCATTGTCATTTTAACATTCACTGGTCATACAGGTGTATAATAATGCCTGGAAAATATCATTTTAGAATGTGTTGTTAGTAGTTAATGTTAGTGAAGACTTAACAGCTTTATTTAACTGTTAAGTCTTCACTGGCATGACACAGAGGCAAACCTACGTGAAGAGATCAAAACAAAATATTAAAAATAATAATAAATAAAAAAAGAAAAGAAAGAAAAGAGAAATGGTGTTTAAAGAAGATGTTGATAAAGTTCACAAATAATATTTTGGGGAGAACTAAAATAATTTTTTCGATAACAGCAAAATAAAATACACTAAAACTTGTTTTTTTTTTGTGAGAGAGTGTGTTTGCGCGGCATATGAAAATTACTATCAAATTGTAACATAATTGTAGAGGCGATTCATAAAACGAGTGCGAGACAGTTGATATTTTGAAGTGACGAAAGTGGTTTTGCACCAGCTTACAACAAGAAAGTTCGCGTGTCGTATGACTGCAAATGATAAATAAATACAGATTTGAAAAGTTTTTGCATGTGTGAAAAAAAACGAAAGCAAATAAAATTGTTAAAAAAAATCGAATGTGTATTTTATAAATGAAACTATAAAAGGTTTGGCTGGATTTCAAGTAGCTGTTGTTTTTTGAATTTGCCTAAAAATAAAATTTCTAGTTATTTTTTAAGGTTTCATTTTCTGTGCGTGACTTTTTTATTCGGTTCTTACTCACCGCATAAAAAAATATTATTAATTATGTTGCGCGAAAACTATTTTTTTCTCGCTACCCGTGAAGTTTTTTTTTTTGCGTTTTTTATGCAATTTCTATCACCACACAAAAACATGTTTGAGTGTGCACAGCTTGACAAAAAACGACTCATTCTTAAAACAAAAAATATATATAGTTAACTACTTTTTTAATCAGGCGAAATGACAAACTTACTCTTCTGCCTGTTTTATCAGCTACAGGTTGTGCAACATATTTCCAACTTCTTCTGGAATCCATAAACCCATGCAGGAGAATAATTGGCGGAGAATCCACTTTAGTTTCATTAGACGGTTCATAGAGATCATATGCAAGACTTACTTTCTCTGTATCTATTCCTTTACAATATCAAAAGTGCAAAAATTAGTTATAAATTACCAGTCAATCAACATACTCAATCGCATTTAATTCGCTACGCACTTCATCGTTATCGGAAAAATTTTAGACGGAATAAAGTCAAATAATAAATGAAACTTACATATTTTATCCTTTTAACCCATTTATGCCTAGTAGCCTAAAAACGAGACGCTTGTTAGTTACTGCATACGAAAACCTGTAATGGGTATATCATTTTACTAAAGCTGTTTTTCACGAGTTTAATAGTCCTTCTTCTTGAGAAAACCAGTTAAA
>JAXGGA010012636.1:0-38064 GCA_038373865.1 Uloborus plumipes
ATTTAGTTAGCACATTAGGGCCAGCATATGGTCAATTCAGGGAAATAAACTAGCTAACAGAAAATTGACCAAAATTGTTACAGATAAAGCAGTATTCCTCTGGATCTTTAAAATTAAGTAAAAACTTAATTGAAAATTTTTCAAGGGGAAAAAATACAGCCAAATAAGTGTGTTTTTTAACTTAAGTGTATGAACATCTTTAAAATATAAGTATTCATTTGTATTCTGTTTTATAAAATTTTGCTTTCTTCTCTGAGAAAAAATTTATTAAAATTTGTTAAATTTTGCCCTTGTCTAGGACCTTTAAAAGTTGGCTTATGTTTTTAAAATTGGGGTAATTTGTTGGCTAATAGTTTGAAATCAATAAGAGTCCTGCACTTCAAAAATTAATAGCTTAACTGTTGTGTGCTACAAACTTCAAACAGCAAATTTTGTTTATTCAAACTTCTAATAAGCTGTAAATACAATTCATGAGTAAAAAATTTTTTGATTTGTTGAGTCTGAAGACTCATTAAGTGGACACATAGTATTAAATAATGTAACTCTAAGATAGCCTCGGAGAGTGGATCCAAACACTTTGAGCACATTGCTACTCTTATAGGCTCACTGATACTTATCAACCCCCTACCCTCTCTTCCTTAAAAAAAAAACAAAATTTTACTAAGATCACTGACGTACTTTTCAAAAACAGAACATTTTTCATGGAATTGTTTTCTTTTTACTTCCTTTTGTAATCACGAAAAAAAATTGCCTAAAATTTCGCTTAAAATTCCATTTTAGTCATCCCGAATGAATGTTGAGCAATCTTTTCAGCCTGTTCATACATATAGCATATGTACCTGTGAAAGTATAGACAACCAAAGTATCCACTTTGACGAGCCCCGAACAAAATAACGACATGGTTTTTGTGACATCTGTGTGCAAAATTTTGATACGGCAATTTACAAACCTAGTTGACGCCTAAAATTTTCGATAACATTTAAGCTTTTCTTTTCTCTAGACTCGTAACGATTGATATTTCTAATTGGCTAAAGTATAAATTTGCAAAAAATAACTTAAAAATGCAATCAATTTTGTCTTCGTAAGAGGTCAGTTTCCTTTGCATATTTTATGGTTTTTTTTTTTTTTTTTTTAATGCTATCCAAGGAGTGAACCTTTCTATTTGTTTTTTTATGCATGCATATTTAATTCGTTAAAAATGGCAATCAGAATTTTGATTTTGACGCATAGGAACGTACGTACATTGGGTGTCATCAAGATGCCTAGATAATTTTTTTTTTTTTTTTTTAGAGTTAGTGACAAAGGAGAAGAGAAGGTAACAAAAAGTCTAATAGCATGCATTTTGTAATATGAATAGGTTTAAGGAAAATAATGTGAAATTTGATGGAGGGTGGAGGGCACAAAGGTTGAAAGAAAGTGCAACATCATTTACAAGCAGCCCTAAAGCAATCTAGAATGCACTTGCACATGCTTAAAATTTTGCCAGTTTTCTTCCTTGATTTTGGGAATTTTATGAGCTATTTCTTGGATTTCACAAAAATTCTCAAAGGCAACCCTGACTACAACTTAAGACTTGTAATTTTGTAAGCTAGCTTCATTAATGACTTTGAAATTTTGTAATTGATAGGTCTCAAAAATATTCTAATACAGCATTTTCATTGATGTAAAAATCCTTTAAATGTAGATAAAAACAATGAACAAACTGTTTGATAATCTAAGACTAAAATGGATATTTACCGGTATATGTGATATTCTCATTATTGGTTCCATTTTCTCTGGGCAACCAATGACAACTTCAGGAATCCACAGGGCACAATTTACATGTGCCCATTTTTCCCCACTGCTGCAAAAATTAAACATTGATATAAGGTAAGTACAACAAACAGATTTTAAAAAATCTGAAGTCAAATCAACAGGACTTAAGAACAATGTTGTGACAGCCAAGTTAAAACAGTTATTGCTTAACACAAGAAAAATAATTATTAATCAGAGCTTATTACTAGAAAAAATGAATGTATCTAGCATATTACTTTTGAACGTCACAATATTATTTTCACAGACATATTTCGTTTCTTAAAACATAATATTTTTCTACTTAATATTAACAAGTTGGGAAGAACATAACCAATACTGATAACTATCATATACATGTGACTGAGTAGCACAGTTTCTTCATTAATTGCAAATAAGGATTGAAAGGAAAGAATCACCAACTTTTATTTCTGAATACTGGTACATAAATAGGTATTTATATTTGTATGAATTTGGATCCCAAAAGAGACCCTAAAGAACAGAAAATTACAGCACTTAATTTCTCAAGTAAAAAAGCGTAAAAATCTTTATGTTCAAATCACAGCCTAGAAGTAAAAAATCTCAATATTTGTTTCAGAATCTTAGTCAACAGAGAAGATAAATGCAATTTTCTGTTTTAGTTATCATAAAAACAAAAAACTTTGAAGATTAGTTAGAAAAAACTATTTAAATCAATTTAGTGAAATAGATCACACATGTATAATTGAGTGTAACCATTTTACTTGACAATGGACATTTTAAAAATATATTTAAAAAAAAAAAAAAAAGATATTTACCTAGTACTTTTCATGGCTCCACCATTGTTAGGACAGAGGATACAAGGAGGCTTTATGTTTAAGGCACAAGGTCGGCAGATCCAGCTGCCTTCCGGTATTGCCGTAATACCATAACATGCCTGATGAACACAAATATTGCAAGAATCACAGAAAACCATTTCATTACCTTCTTCACAGTCAGGCTATATGAGAAAGAAAAATGCCAAATGAAAACTTGAAAGAAAAAAATACTAAATACCATTGCAAAAGAAATTCCTATACTTACAGTTAGCAATTCAAAAAAAGTCAAAAAACTGTTATAATAGAATTACATTTTATAAACAATCAAGGCTTGAAACATTGACAAGAACAGAAGTAAAATTTAAAAAAAATATATCATAAAATAAGTAAATGAAACACTTGAAATTCATTCAAAATGAGTAGTTTTTTGTACGACCATTAAGTCTAATCAAAATTTTTGTATTGGCAGTTCTGGTAATGTATATTTTTGATTTCGCAATTAGTAACTACATAGTTAATAAATAATTTTTTCAAGAAACAATTTTGTTCTAGTCTAACTTAGCTAATTGAACTTTGTGAAGTGCTGGTTTTAGATATTTAGAGCTTCATAAAAGGTCTATTATTGCTAAATTGAAACTTTATGAAAGGTACACAAGCAGAAATTTTCTTTGGCTAGACCCCCCCAATTAGTATAAAAAGATCTTAATACATTTCAAAAAAGTAGCACTTAGCAACATCCACTTTTTATCATTTTATTCACCTTTTTGTGATGCTACAGCTTTATTTCAGAATACAGGAGCAGACAGATGATTATCTCGTCTAAGCTTATTTAGATAAAGGGTGACTCAAAAAAAAAAGTCTACATTTTATGTCGCATGCCCTCCTACAATTTATACAATTTTTTTTTTCTTTTAAATCAAAGCACTTGTAAAAAAAATTAATATATTTTGATAAAAGTTGACCCATAGCCCCACCCACATGTACCACAAAAACATTTAGCCAAAAAATATTCAGATATTCCGCACAAGACCTCAAATTTTTAATTTTTTTCAAAAAATTATTTATTTTTTTTAAATTAAAAAAAAAAAAATAAGAAAACATCAAAGTTGAAAAATACACTCATGAACAAATTTTCAAATCCGAATTTGCAATTGAAGGGGCAAGTGGATAAAGGTGATAGGCGATAAGTTTTTTTTTTTTTTTTAATTTCTAGAAAAAGCTTTCAAAGCTCATGTTGTGCAATTTTTTTAACCTTTTGGATCCAGGCTGTTTTTTGGAAATTTTTCTTTAGACCCAGGTAGTAAGACAGTTGAACCACAGATTTTTTTTTCCATTGAAAAGAGAAGGTATAAACTGTCGTACCAGACGTATGAAACTTTGAAAAAATAACCGGCTCCAAAGGGTTCGAGTGAAAATTTTAACCCTGTCCTCTAGAGAAAAAAGACTTATGGTACAACACGTGTACCACTCGGTTCCAAAAGGTTAATGGATTTTTCTCAACGGGTAGTTCAAAAATGTCACATATCATCTTTATCCACTTGCACCTTTAATTGGGTAATAAAAATACATATTTAACATTCAAAAAAAAAAATTTTTAACTAGTAAAAATCCATACTTTTGAGTAATAAGTAGGAGATTTAAATATTGCATGACAACAACTTCTGTTTAACATTAATTACCTACCTTATCATTTGTATTTTATAACTTGATATGCTCTTAAAATTTATCTTTGTATTTTAAATAAATGTAGGAAATGTATTTTTTTTAAATTTTATTTTTAAGAAGAAGATTATAAATTTTAGGCCTTGTGTGGGATATCTAAATGTTTTAGAGGTACATGTGGGTCTATACGGCCAACTTTTTATCAACTTAATGTTTCGAATTTCCGAAAAAGTTGTTTTTGATTTGACACGGTACATACACTGAAAAACAGCTTTGTGGTAGTTTTTTTTTTTTTACTCTAGTGATGAAATAACTATAGAGTCATTTCATGATGTGACACTAAGTAACCAATATTTAAAAAATCTGGTATGGGTGCCACACTACTTTTACGTGTAAATTTCTTTACAGATGCCTTAGTGTTAAAATAGTGCTAGGAGTGAGCAAGATAGCAATTCGAACATTTACACAAATGTTTTGCACATTGCAAATGCACATTGCAAAACAAATGTTTTGCAATGATTCATTTTCTATATATCGCCGATTTTATCATCATTCAGTGATTTTTCGCAAAATATCGCCAATAGTGCCAAATCGAACTCAAATTCAAAAATTTTTTTTTTCACCAAATTTGTTGCCAAGTTGGCTTCAAACACTTGGCGACCAAAAGATTGGCGATATATATGGCAAAGTTGTCGTGCCAATTCATCTGCATTGAAATTAACACTGATTTACCCCAAAAAAAGGGGTAAAACACCCCCTTGGGAGCATTCGAATTCACCAACTGCGGCGTATGAGATGGACGGCGTGTATCCGCACCGGGAATAGAACCGGGGACGCCTGTGGTAGAAACCCAGTGCTTTGGCCGCTGGACTAAAAGGCCTCTTAACCCGGCGGGCAAAGTTGGGTTATATGCTCTCTAAGCGTACGCCGCCACAATACCAAACTAGAAGCTTCGACAACATATAGTTTTTGAGTTATGCAACACACATACGCACACACGTACATACAGACGTCACGAGAAAACTCGTCGTAGCAAACTCGGGTGTGGTTGAAAATGATTTTTCGGCTGTTTATATGTTGGCAGGTACATATGCACGTGCTGACAGGTCGAAAAAACGACTTAACATTCATACAGGGGTGAGCAAAATCAAAATTTTGACCCAAATTTGAGGAAAAAATTTTTCGCGATCACAATACTTCCTTTACTACGTAAAAGTAAAAAGAGTCATTAGTTTTGATGATATATGCATATCAACAATGTAATGTATAAAATGAAATGCAGGGGTCTCCAACCTTTTTTACTCGGGGTCGGGGGCCAAATTGAAAATTTTTGGAAGCGAGGCGGGCCAACTGACCAAAAATAGTTCAGTTCAGATGGTTTCTTTATAACATTACGGAAACTCGTAAAATTTAGAGAGCAGTTCAGAAAACTGAAATAAAAGTCATTTTCTCCCACAAAATGTATTTTGCTCTCCAAAAAGAGTTTAACCCAAAAATGCGTAGCGTCCCTTTTTAGGGACGGTCCAAAAAAGGGTCTGAATTTCCCCAAAATGAACATTTCAACCAGTGGTCGGAAGTAGCGCGCTACAAGTAGCGAAACTACTGTAGTAGCTACATTTTTTAGTAGTTTGTAGTGCAGTGCACTACTTTTTAAAAAAGGTAGAGTAGTGTGTAGCTCGATACAAAAAAATAGTAGTTTGTAGCGATTTCTGGAAACTACTTTTAAATTAAAAAAAAATAAATAAATAAATTAAAAAAAATTAAAAAAAAGAGAACGAAGGTAAAAAACAAGGTTTAATCGATTTTGAAGTGCAAATCTTGGACGAGTGCAGCAGCTGACCGTAATGAGAAATAAGAAACATATAGAAAAAAATCTCGTATATATGGACCCCACACTACTTCCTTTTACGTGTAAATTTCTTAGCAGTTGTCTTAAGTGTTAAAAAAAGTGCTTGGAGTGAGCAAGGTAACAATACAAATATTTATTCCCCTAATCTTCCACGAAACAATGCAAAAAATATTTTACAATGGTAATTTTCTAAATATTGCTGATTTAATATAAGAGTGAATTTTTCGCAAAATATCGACAATAGCGCCAAGTTGAACCCAAATTCAAAAAATAATTTTTTCGCCAAATTTGTCACCAACTTGGCGATATGTCGTCAAGTTGGCCTCAAACACTTGGCGACCAAAAGCTTGGCGAAATATTGCCAAGTGGTCGCGCCAATTCATATCACTTGAGTCTGCATTGAATTTAACACTGATTTTCCCCAAAAAAGGGGTAAAACACCCCCTTGGGAGCATTCGAATGCAACCACAAGGAGAGGTGCACAACTAGACCATCCTCAGAGCCTACATACCAAGCTAGAAGCTTCTACGGTATATAGTTTTTGAGTTATGCGAGGCACATACGCACATACATCCGCACATACGTACATACAGACGTCACGAGAAAACTCGTCGTAATTAACTCGGGGGTGGTTGAAATGGATTTTTCGGCTCCTTATATGTTGGTAGGTACATATGCACGTGCTGACAGGTCGAAAAAACTACTGAACATTCATTCGGGGGTGAGCAAAATCAAAATTTAGACTCAAATTTTGGGTGATTTTTTTTCGCGATCACAATACTTCCTTTACTACGTAAAAGGAAGTAAAAAGGGCTGATCTTTGATACATCAGTTTGACGAAACACATTTTATCTGTTTGATGCCATTGGTTTACTTGGCATCTTAATTTTTATACTCCTTCAAATAATTTTCATGTTCCTAAATATTCCCTGGCAAGAAATTAAAAAAAAAGAATTGAATGATGAATTCTTTCAATCTTTCAACTTATGAATCTTTTCTTGTGTCGAATATTCGTAAAAATTGTAAAAAAAAAATATCTAAAAGGAACAAATTTTAGCAGAAAAAAATAAAAATAGGTACAAAAAGGAAAAGTAACAAATAAATTCAAAGACAATTCCCAGTTCTGTTCCATATGCAGATGAGCTAATTTATTAATGTAAACCACTTTTCGAATTTTTCACGTCAATTATCAAACGGTGTATGCTTTTTATTTATTTATTTTTTAAAAAGTAGCGAAGTAGCGACTACAATTTAAAAGTAGTTTGTAGTCGCTACATTTAAAAGAAAGTAGTTGTAGCTGTAGTTAACTACATTTATAACAAAGTAGTTGTAGTTGTAGTTCTCTACAAAAGAAATGTAGTTTTTCCAACCACTGATTTCAACCAAATAATAGTGCTCAATTAGTACCTTGGTATAGTTTCAATTCGTTATTAACAGATTGCAGCGCATAACCATTGTAAAGTGTGTTCTGTAGCAGTTTTAATGTGATCTTTATCAAAAATGACATCGTTCACAATCTCAAGAAAAAAAGCTAAGTTTTCAAAGTTATTCCCATCTTCCCAGTTTATGTTAATTGCTGATTTTATTTCTTCTTATAAAATGTCTTTTTAAATATTATATCGTAGGCAGAAAAAAAATTTAGTAAAAAAAGTATGTACCCTCTGGGGTCTATCGTAACTTTTAAGGGACGATTTTTCTTTCCTTAATAAAAAAATTATTTTTACATAATATATTTTTAATTATTTTTCCTGTCCATTAAACACTGTTTGTAACCCGTATACAAAATATCTTTGGAAAAAAATGTCAGGCATTAATGGGTTTAAAAAAAGCCAAACGAGACTAAAAACTAAATCCTCGAAAAGTACTACAATTTTATTAAATTAATTTTATGTATTAATGATGATAAGAAACTTAACAATAAATGAGGACAGAGCAAGTGCAACGCTTAGGACAATTTTTAATGAGAAGATTGCATTTGTTTGTTTGGGGTTTGCAAGTAAAACAGTAAGAAAATAGCCAAACCGCTTCCTGAAATTAGCAAAAAACAGCCAATATGTTCGAAAACCGTCCTCTCTAGTAAGGGAATCTTTTATGGAGCTGGGAATTCACGTCCCCATATTGTTAAGCTAAATAAAAAGTTACACGAACATTACAAAAAAAAAAAAAAATTTTGAAAATGAAAAACGAAGAGAGATATGCAGTATTTGATGTTCAGATTAAAGCCCTAATTGTGGAAGACTTTCGATCACAATTACCGAACTGTTTTACAAAATTCAGAATCTCGCATTAAAGTTTAGCATAACATCAACTGTGAGCTTCAGCAGAGTGACACTACTTAAATCAGATGACAGAAGGAGTGCGCACATGTTTGCACCTGGGACAGGAAATGCCCAATGCTAGGGGACTAACGGGAGAATGTGAAGCAGAGAAAAGAGATTTGTTCTCGGAAAGGGCAACAAAGAGAGATGGGTATTACCGTCGAAAGAAGTAAAAAAAAAAAAATTAAAAAGCTTTGCATTAAAGTTTGAATAGATTTTTATTTATTATTTGACGTATTCACTATGAGATCGTCACTGTTCTGATTAATTTAATAAAAAAAATATTTAAAAAAAGGGGGGGGGGATTGAAAAAACAGATTTTTTCCGCGGGCCGGAAAAAATCTGCTCGCGGGCCGGATCCGGCCCGCGGGCCGTAGGTTGGAGAGCCCTGATGTAATGTATGAAAAATGTAATGAAAGAAATGTAATCAACAATGTATCATTTTTCAGTCTAGGACATCAAGTTTTTTTTTAATTTTTATTTATAAACATTATGTTAAGCAATACAACGTAGGAAATAGTTTTTTTTTATTTTATTTTTAAGAAGATTATAAATTTTAGACCTTGTGTGGGATATCTAAATGTTTCTGAGGTACATGTGGGTCCTTAGGGGCAACTTTTTATCAACTTAAAGTTTAGAATTTCTGCAAAAGTTGTTTTTTGATTTGACACGGTACATAAGTGCTGGTTCAAATATTATATTCTGACTCAAACCGACACAAGCTCCTACAGGTTAAATTACATGAAACTTTGTTTACAAGTGTTTTTTTAATGTTGAAATAAGAGGGTGGACTACAAAAATATCAACTCTCACTCTTTTTCGGACACCCTACAGTTTTGATTTAATAAAACAGCTGATTCAATTAAGTAGCTAGTTTAATAAAATTAGATTTTGTTCTGTTTTTTGGCGATTTGATTCATTAATTTATTACTGAAATTAAGCTTTCAGTATAAGTAACGGGTTATAGTTACTTACCGATCGGCAAACATCACAAAGAACGCCTTCATCATATTCTATACCAAGTCCTTTTTCATTTTTTATCGCATCCTGAAACCTATTAGAGCACTAAAAAAAAGAAAATTGATTAGGATCAAAAAATATTTCAGCAAAAAAGAAAAAGCATCTTATTTTTAGCATGTTATCACACGTGGTATACATTTTGTCACAGCAACAAATAAGTCATTTTTCTATAAAACAGCATCTTGCACTTTATAAGAACCTAAAATCTACAAATGACTCTTAGGTAACAATAGTGACTAACATCAGATCACTTTAAATTTTGAATTTACCTAAATTTATAAGGGAGACAATGTTGTGATACACCACATGTGTTTTTTATAGTTGTATGATGATCTGTTTTAAGTTCATCCTATACATCGATCCCCCCTTTTTTTGCCTTTTTCCTTCGTTGTTTGGCTGTTGAATATTGAGCATGGCGCCATTGTTCACAGTGCTAAGTAAAAGAAATATTCTGATGAAGAGAGAGCAGTGAGACCTAAGAAGCGAAACGATCATCCAGAATTGGATGATATAAGCATGAGAAAGCGATGGTGAAGGATTTGCCAGAAGGCCCCATGTGAACCGAGGAATCGTCGGACCTGCTCCGTTTTTTTTTTTTTTTGTGGCCATGCGTAGACTCGGCAGCATTCCCGCTTAAGAGTGAATTTCTTTGTGTTTTAAGGCTGGTGTCAACCATACCTTGAATCTTCAGAGACCCTTTTACCAATGTAAAAGCGAATGATGTATGTGTGATGTTTTCAAAGTTATGCTCGGCCGAGCACTCGTTGTTGTCCGATGTGACTAGGACTCAGGGATGAAAACAGTTCAATGTCAAAAAAGAGGAAAAATTGCGCCGCTTAAAACTCGGATAGATTTTTTTTCCCATACAATGCGAAATTAGTCATGCAAGATTTCCTCTTAATTTGCTCTGTGAAATCGAAAGCAAATATTTTTAAAACGTTTTAATTGCTCCTTCACAATTTATTTTTAAGTCATTCACAACAATGCAGAGCAAAATAGGGTGAGGGTTGCAATTTTTGACGAATGAGACTCAGAAAATCTCAAGAAATAAATTCTCTGATTAATATAGCATTATCTTTAGTTATTTAGCAAATTTTAAATTTATTAAAATATTTTTTTTCAAAATAATCTTCCCAATTTTTTGATAAAGATCTCGAATATTTTAGCAGAACTTTCTTAATTTCTACCTCTTACAATAGAAACTTATGTTTTTGGCAGCATGCCAAAATAGAGTACATAGTTCGAGATATTTGCAAGTCATCCTTGAGATTTCAATCCTGCTGCATCCTAAAAACATTTCCATTATTTTGGAAGTTGGAAATAATTTCAACCTCTACTACTTAAAATCAACTTATTTCAAGCTTCATTTTAATAATGAGTGTATTTTTATTTTTTTCTAAACTTGATGCAACATAAATTTTTTGATCGCGGAAAGAACGAAAAAATAAACAAGCGGGAAATCGCCGATTCGCAGATGATTTTCATCCCTGAGGACTACAAATAAAGATGCGAGTTTAGACTTGATCGCCTTTGTTTTCTTCACCACAGACACACCATAAATGGGGTAAGTCGCTATTTAAATTTTTTTTTTGAATTCCCACTGTATCAAATCCGTGATCGTCCTGTCGCATTTTTGCGGTTCCACTGAATCGCATTGGGTTTGCTTCCACTTTATGTTCTGGCCTGGCGTTTTCTTAATGATTTGGAGGCGTGTTAGCATGGTGGTAATTTGTTAATGAGGTTTCAAGTCAAAAAAATACACCACAAATGTTTCTTTTTATTTGTTTGTATCCAATGATAGCCAGGAAGCCCCATAGCACTTACAACCCCGAAACTTGGCAAAAAATTCACGGGGGTCTGCAATGTATAGATAAAACAGCTTTTTTATTGAGCACACGTTTCAATTCACAGTGGAAGCCTAATATTTTTGGAGCTTGAAGTACTTTTGGTTGTCAACACTCTCAGTCAACAACATTGTCAACAACAGTATATATTGTGAGATTGCGCTTATTAGATTTTGTATAGCACGCGCCTGAACTTGCGAAAAAACGCAGTGGGCAATTTTTTTCCTGGATTTCAGGTTGTCATAAATTTTTAACTAAAAAACTTCAACTTCGAAGTTTTATTTTCCAAATACTTGTTTTTAATGTTTTACAGCTGCAGAGCTTAAATATTGTATTTGTAAAAAATATTGGCACTTTAAGTGTCGATGAAAACGTTTTTTTTTTTGAAAAATTGCCTGTTTTCAACTCACTATATCTCAGGTTTATCGCCGTCGACCATTTTTTCGTTGGCACCATTAGAAAGAACAGATTTTTTCCTATCGAAATGAGTTTTTTTTTCGATGGTGTTCTTTGGAATAGGGATGAAAAAATTAGCTTGAAAGACTGTCTGTTATCAAGAATTTGCATAATTAGGCTAAGACTGCAGAAAATTTTATCACACTGGGGGATTAATATTTTTGGAGTTTAAAGTACTTTTGGTTGTCAATACTCTCCAGTATTTTTCGTGAGATAGAGCTTATTAAATTTCATGTAGCACGCATGTTAACTTACGAAAAAACGCGGTGGGCAATCTTCTTCCTGGATTCCTAAATTTTTAAGCAAACAAATTCAAAGGTTCATATTTTGTAGTTCTATTGTCCAGATACTTGGTTTTAATGTCTTACAGCTGAAGAGCATAAATATTGATTTTGTAAAAGATATTGTCGTCCAAAGTGGCAATCAAAATCATTTTAGTGAAAAATCGCCTGTTTTCAACTCCCTGTATCTCAGGTTTGTCACCTCCAATCGTTTTTTGTTGGAACCATTAGAAAGAACAGATATCGAAATGAGGTATTTTTTTCGATGTTGTTCTTTCGAATAAGGATGAAAAAATAAGCTTGAAATACTGAGTTATGAAGAATCGGCAAAATTAGGCAGAGACTGCAGAAAATTTTATTACACTGGAAGCCTAATATTTTTGAGAATGTAAAGTACACTAGCTGACCCAGCAAACTCTGTTCTGCCTTAAAGGCAATAAATAAGCAAATTTTTGAACTTATTGTTTTTTTTTTTTTTTTTTGAAATTCAAAAAAAAAAAAAAATTAAGTACCTACATCAATCATTCATTATTGTTTCTGTATTTTACTACATAGGTTGATCTTCACTTAAGTACCTTGTGATACACAACATTTTTTGTTCTATTATCAGGCGCAAAAACAAACAACGCAGGTGGTCTTCCGACCCGTGACCATGCCACATATAATTGACCATGGGAAAAACAGTGATGTTCTAGATTCAAACCACAAACTTTTAAGGATTGGCCTTGCGATTTGTTGATGGTCATGACAAATGCAAGACGGATCGGAAATTGAAGTCTTAAATTCAAACGGCATATCGGTTGGGATCATCTGGATCCTCGGAATAAGAAATTCCTCACCTTTGAATTTTCCTTTCAGTATCGTCGCGTAAATTACATCGTTCATCAATTTTCTAACCACCAAGCACGTGCCATTGCAATTTTGGTTGGTTTATGTTTCGAAGCATGATTACTACGGAGCCAACCTTTAGGCATGTGTAGTGGTAATCCAGGCACATCCAATGAATTTAAAAATTCAATTGGATAGTTGGAGGCTTCATCTTCATTTGTGACGCAGTCAATAGATTTGAATGAATGCATTGCTCCAATTATCTTAGTTTGAACTATATTGTTCAGGTCATCTACATCTTTATTTTTAGCTGCTAAAATTGCTCGCTCACTCAACCATTCATTATTTTTGTAGTTAGAAATAATGTTTGGGAATACATTGTTGATAAGTTCGTCTTTTGATGAGACAAAATTTCAGAAATTATTTGGAAATGATATCAATCTGCTCAATTCATCGACAGATACTTGACCATTACCCATAGCCAGCAATTGCTCAGAGAAATCTTCAGCAGATGTATCATTAAGCAATGCAACTCTCATGTTTATTGTCAGCTGCAGTCTCTTCACATAGCGCCATAGATTCGACGATTTGAGGCAAGCGTTTATTTCTTCGGCAGCCTATATATCTTGGAATTACTGGCAGTGTTTGGCGTAAATCGCCAGATAGTAAAATCATTGTAAAATAATCGCAAACATCCATTTGCCTAATGCAAACGCTAGGATGCAAGCTGTAATCATTGTAGCAATCGTATCGAAACGCTGCTCAATTCAAATCCGCACTTGATAAATGTCTTGTTCTGCGCCGCAAATTATTTATTTGTTGACCTCTGTTGTTCGCTCGACGATTTTGCATTGCCAACCGAGCCGTTTCACGGGCTGCCTCACTTTGCTGTTGTGATTGAGAAGCACAAAGTTGAGCCATACTAACGTGGTGCTGTTCACTTGCAAATTCTTGTTCATCTTCAGTTCTTTCATTTGCAGTGTTTCGTATCTTTCTTGCATTATGGCTTTGTCAGGAAAGATTCAATCCTCTTGGTCGCGGCATTGTTATTTAAACTTATTGTATCACAAAAAAGTCAAATAACACTTAATACATCGGTAACTCACAAACTAAACTTAACTTCACTTCAATTGATCTAAAAATTTATTTCCTATTCAATGCAAAACAGAATTTTTCAATTCGGTACAGACGTTCTTGAGTTATAAATATTGTAACTAACATGACTTTCTTTTACATATATATATATACATAGATTTGAATCACAAAAAGTCAAATAACACTTAATACACCGGAAACTCACAACCTATTTTACTGCACTCCAGAAGCCGTCAGAACATGTGCTTTATGTCGCTCGGAAACAGAGGGTTAAAAAAGGCTTAGTTAAAAAGATATTTTTTCGGACTGCTTATCAACTGACTGCTCCATCCATAAATCCATCCAAACAAACTTTTGTATAGATAATATTAGTAAGAAGAACAACCTCTTTAACTGCAGTCCAGGAGCTATCAAACCAAGCCCTTTCCACCTCTCAGCCTCAGAGGTGTAAAAACTCTTAAGTGACAATCGTTTCTGACAGCTTATCACATATAAATTTCAAGGGAAGCAACGCGTTTGTTTATAATTTACTTCACAAAAAAGTCAAATAACACTCAACGCACCCCCTAACTTACAACCTGTTTATTGCGCTCCGAAAGCTGCCAGAATGTGTGCTTTATGTCGCTCAGCCATGGAGGTGTCAAAAAAGGCTCAGTCAATAAGACACTTTTTCTATTTATGTAACTCACACACATAAATTATAGCCTATGTCCGTCTCCTGGCTCTAAGCTACCTACACACCAATTTTTAGCCATATCGGTACAACCGTTCTTGAGTTATAAATAGTGTAACTAACAGGACTTTCTTTTATATATATAGATTTGGTTGTTTCATCTAAATATTCTGATAGGAAAAAATCTGTTATTTATAGTGGTACTAACGAAAAGATGATGGAAGGTGACAAACCTGAGTTACAGTTCATTGAAATCATTTTTCAAACAGGAATATCCAATACTTTTCATGTATGCTACACAAAAGCTAATGAGCTTGAACTCACATAATTATTAGAATCTATTAACAACTAAATGTACTTTAAGTTGTTGAAAATTCGGATTTCTATTATAATAAAATTTTCTGCAGTCTTAGCCTAATTATGCCAATTCTTCATAACTGAGAATACTTCGAGCAATTTTTTTCTTCCTTATTCGAAAGAACACCATCGAAAGAAAAACTCATTTCGATAGGAAAAAATCTGTTCTTTCCAATGGTGCCAACGAAAAAAAGATGGGAGGTGACAAACCTGAGATAGTGAGTTGAAAACAGGCGATTTTTCATTAAAATGATTTTGATAGACACTTTGGACGACAATATTTTTTACAAAATCAATATTTAAGATCTGCAGCTGTAAAACATTAAAACTAAGTATTTGGACAATAGAACTACGAAATATGAACCTTTAAATTTGTTTGGTTAAAATTTATGAATCCCAGAAAAAGATTGCCCACCGCATTTTTTCGTAAGTTAACATGTGTGCTACACAAAATTTAATAAGCTCAATCTCACCAAAAATACTGGAAAGAATTGACAACCAAAAGTACTTTAAACTCCAAAAATATTAGGCCCGCAGTGTGATAAAATTTTCTGCAGTCTTAGCCTAATTATGCCAATTCTTCAAAACAGACAGTATTTCAAGCTAATTTTTTCATCCTTATTTGAAACAACACCATCAAAAAAAAAAAAACTCATTTCGATAGGAAAAAATCTGTTCTTTTTAATGGTGCCAACTAAAAAATAGGTCGAAGGTGACAAACCTGAGATATAGTAAGTTGAAAACAGGCGATTTTTTAAAAGAAGAGGTTTCATCGACACTTAGGGTGCCAATATCTTTTGCAAATACAATATTTAAGCTCTGCAGCTATAAAACATTAAAAACGTACAATAAATAAAACTACAAAGTATAAACCATTGAAGTGTTTTGGTTAAAAATTTATGACAACCTGAAATCCAGAAAAAAAATTGCCCACCGCGTTTTTCCGCAAGTTCAGGCGCGTGCTACACAAAATCTAATAAGGGCAATCTCACAAAATATACCGGAGAGTGTTGACAACCAAAAGTATTTTAAGCTCCAAAAATATTAGGCTTCCACTGTGATAAAATTTTCTGCAAAATGGACTAAACATTCACGAAGCTTATCCGCCATTTTGGACCACATTTTTTGCGGGATCCTAGCTCTTCCAGATTTGGATCTTGGAAGCTAAAAATTTGCATAGGTTAGTTTCATAGGTATGTCTACACCTCTGTAAAATCTAATCCAAATCGGAGATGGTCGAGTGGGGACGATTTGAAAAATTAGTCCAGTTGAAGTGGAATGACTCAATAGCGACTTATATTCTTTTGGGATTTCACGGCAGGACCATTATGTTTTAGTTTAACCATTAGGGTATAAGGGCTGAAACAATATTGATTTTAGTTATATCTTTATATAATAATATTACTGATTTAGCCATGTTATACACTTTGTCAATTAATTATTAAAATAATTAACTCTGCTTGTCATCTATTACAATTCTCACGAGCATTTTTTATGCTGCTCTGCTACATTTAAGTAAGACTGGCCATCAGTTTTCTTCATTTTTCATTGAAACTTCAAATTCAACAAATTTAATGTCCTTTTTGTCTTATTTTTTGATGCACACAAACTTTTACTGAATTTTTAAAAGGTGTGAGCACATTTGGGTGAAACAAAATGGTTAATTTATATGAGGTCGGGATCATTAAGTTCTGTTCCTGCGGGGAACAAGAGAAAATGGGATTTCGTACAGCTAGTAATTTTCGAAAATCAAACACGACATTAATTGAAGTCAATAGTGATTAAATTTTCTCCATAATTTCTTTCTTTTCTCAAAAGTTAAAGGTATTTAAGCTTTTCTAGTTAGAACAGAACATACAAATATAGACTTCCCATATAGCAAATTAAGCCAATATACAAGCACTGGCAGTGATAAACAGCCATTTTGTTCACTAAGAAGCAGCTTTTATAAATTATTAATCAGGTTTTTGTACGAAAAAGTACATATTTACTATAATTCAAGCATTTTTAGACCAAGCAAATCGGGTGAAATTTAAAACAAAATAAGGTACCTAAAGTGATCAAGCAAGGGAAAAACGGGACTTATAGGGGAAATATTGACTTGGCAAGATGAGTGGCACTATCGTAATTAAAAGTTATACACAAAAATCTTTTTAAAATACCTGAGTCTCAAAATCTTCCAAAACTTTCTCCATTGTATTTTCAGTAACAAGAGACAAGCCTAAAAATTGTAATGAAAAATTAATACAAACAAACACATAAACTAACACTTATGAGAAATTTTTGATTTCAGCAGAATAAAAGAGTAAAAATAAAGAAACAATTTACATTTTGAATGTTAATTATCAAAACTAGCTGAACCCATTATCAAAAGTTTTAAAGGGGAGATTTTTAATAAGTTACCCTGCATCTACTTAATTTCTCTTGTTTTTCTTTTTTAATTAAAAAACATTCAGTGTATAACTATTTTTACTCTTTTTAAATTTGCAGAATTGTCTAATTATTAGCAGATAAATATAATTTTGTCTCAGTTAATTTTGAACAGGCCAGTCATTTAGGAGAGGTCAGGGGGGTCAATTGCCCCCTTCTGATTTTGAGAAATCAATGCATTTACATATCAGTGGGCATGGTATTTGTTGATTCCCGATAAAATTGCTTTGTGTTTTCATCCTTTGCGTTGAACTTATTTTTTTAATTTTCCATTCTAATTCCACTTTAATTTGTATTTTTCACTTTAATGGCAAGTACTAGAATGTAATTAAAAAAGAATTGATTCAGTAATTTATTGTAATAATGTTGATGTTATCCATACGTTTTTACCAAACCATATGGTGAAAGTATGGTTTGAGCAAAGTTTTATAGTAAAAAAAGTTTTTTAACAATAATTTTCAACTTGAGAAAAATTTGTTCTAAATTGCTTCGTGACGAGAAAATATATTCAAAGTATCAAATCATGAAAGAAAAACCACTTTCGAAAACTTATGGATTGAGCCGATTTTCAGCTCTTGTGTGATATATTTTTGAAACAAATTATTTTTCTCAATTACTCTAAATGGAGAACAAACGTTACATGATTAGATTAATTATGACTACAACACTGAAAATAAAAGCATACACTAGTGTTAACGGCTTGTGTGCGGCTCCTGAGCGATAAGTAGCAGCATTGTTACTTCACTTCGCCAAGTAACAGTGCTGGGGGGCTTGGGAGGTGCTGGTAGGCTGTGCCAAGGAGGAGCTGCCTACCAGCTGGTAGGAGGTGCTTGGGAGGCTGTGCCAAGTAACAGTGCTGGGAGGCTTGGGATTTCTTGGCTTCGCCAAGCAATCCAAAGCCTCTCTCTTGGAGAGGTGAAAAGGGAATACTGCTCTTTGGATAGGCGAACGGAAAGAGCCATAGGGCCCACTCCTCTGTTCCGAATTACTTAGACACAATACTGTATCAGATTCTCTTTTATAAATAAACAATGTTCTATTATCAACGACTCTCAAATGCATTCATTTAATTATACAGTTCACTGTCGGGAGATCTAGTTTTCCTTCCTGATCCCAGTGGCTTCAACTAGAACTATGCTATTAATGACAGATTCATTCCTGACGAACTGGGAAAAACAAAATGTGTAAAATCTTACACTTTGACATAATGCAAGATGCAAAATAGTATGCAAGTGATATATAGCATGATTTATCAAACAATTTTTTATTGCAACCATAATTTATATCGTGTACAGTAGCACTATTAAACTGATGTTATCTAAACCAGATGTTCTCAGCCTTTCAGGCTCTGCTTTCCTCCTCCTTAAACACTTATGTGGCAGCATGCCCCCAGTCCCCAAGTGGATTACAGGCAAAGCCTCTTAAGATCAATACAAAAAACAAAAAGGAGAAAAAAATCTTAAATGGGTTAATAGAAAACATAATAACAAGATAAATGGTACATACCCAAGTCATCACGTTTGTCATTGAGCAGCTGTAACCATTCAAAATCTAGGTCATCCAAATCATACTTGCATATACTTTCACACTTTTTAGCAGTGTCTGATAAAACATGAATTTCACTGGAAAAGAAATTATCTTCTTTGGTTCTAATCAGTTTCTTGGGCCTAAAATATTGATACAAGGCAGTTATTAATTTAACACTATTACTGAAACATCAATTACAAAATAAATCAAAATTGTTATAGACCATGCTTTAGATTACTATTATTATGCATGAACTTGTCAAAAAGGGTAAATTCATATGATATGAAAAGTTACATATTTGTGCGGTCTGAGTCCCATTGGAAGCATCCTTTGCCGCAGCGGTGCGCGACGAGCGCCTCCAGGAGCGAGGGCGAGGTATCCCAGAATGCTTAGCGACCGGAGAGAGAGAGAGAACACAGAACTTGGGACGCGCATGGCGTTGATGTTGTTGTAATGTGTTAGTTTCGATATGTGTATGTGAAAGTGTAAACGTTCTTGTAAATGTGTTGTGTTGTGGCCGCTATTTCAATGTTCATTAAAGCTCAGCGTGCTAGTACAAATAGCCTCTGTGGTTATTCAATGCAAGTAAATAGAGGGCCGTGGTGGCCCGATCGGTAAGGCACCGGACTCGTGTCCGGAGGGACGCGGGTTCGATCCCAGCCGATCAAAGATCCACCGCCTTGATTAATGGTGGCTGGGAGGCGTTAAAAATGTTGTGGTCACAAAGTCCTCCAAGTGAAACGATACCTCTGGGGGTGCTGGGCCTAGGGTTTGCTCGACCTTAGGTTCTGGTTCGAAATTAAGAACAGAGCGCCCTTCAGGGCCCCATCCCGGTTAAACCACGAAGCTGTGGTAGGTACGGGGGACCCTGGAGGTGTGAAGTGAAATGAAATGCAAGTAAACATTACATTTAAAGCACACGGAATTCCACATATTTAATTAATTTTGCAAAAAAAAACCAAGACTTCAGTTTAATATATGCTTGATATTTTAATACGAGGGTAAATTGGCAATAGAAGTCCAATTGTTTCAGAATCAAACAATTTTCGAAGAAAGTAAGTTTTCCCAGATTTGTGAAAAAGTACTGTAGAAATTTATTGTAATTGTCTTTGAACAGGATACTTTGAGCAGTTTTGGAAATTTTTTAAATACAAAACATTATATTTTTGGAGCAGAATGTAGCAGGATTTCAAAATGGGAGTAGTTAGGAGCCATTGGAGCAGATTCCCCCCCCCCCCCCCCCCCGGGGTATGTGTTTGTTGTTCAATTTCTGTTAAGCAGCTAAAACTGTCGAAAATAGCATCAAAAGATCATGAAATTAGTTATTTACATTTGAAAAACTTGAATTATGAAACGTAAGAAAGACTCGAATTTTGGACATTGATCATTTGATTAACTCGAAACATCTCAAAGAACAATGACACTAATGGACTGCATAGCAACATCAACATGCAATTTTAAAGTAGGAAAATGTTTTTAAACATGCTGCACAGCGAAAAGGTATTCATAGAATATGAATTGAAATGTTAAAATTAGGGATGCATTGATTAATCGGCCACAATCGGGTCCCTTTGCCGATTATTAATAATCGGCAAAATTGTGTCAATTAATCAAATTGTGCCGATTAATTAAATATTTATTGCATTTTATTTTCCAAAGTATATTTTCATTAAGAAACTATGCTGAAAAATTTTACTAAGAGAAAACAAATCTAATTTTCTGCAAACTTTACTATAACATGTAATATGAAAGCAGTGTTAGAAATAAGCGGTCGTTAGTCCTATTTTGCGCGACCAAAATTTTCCATTTGACGCCTAAACATCCAAACCCAGGCACCAAGTTTGACACCTAAAGATTTTGGGATCGCAGAAAGCCTTTCTTGCCTGACTCATCATGAGAGACGAAAAGAAAAAAGGATTCCTGATAACATTTCTCCCGCTCCTCCCTGCAGTTTGTCTGCGAAGCATACCCCCCCCCCCCCCCCCACAGCTCTGGCTGCGGGGGAAATGCATGATGGGATACGCCTTAGGAAGTTGTGCTTATGCTGCTTGCTGCTTGTGCGTGGTTATGTTATGTTGTTATGTTATGTGTGTTATGTGGGTGGTGCCATGTTTTTTGTTTTTTGTTTGTTCCCTGTTTCGTTCAACACTCCTTATTGTCTTCATAAGAGAAAAAGGCAGCGATAGCTTTGAGCAAGCAAAAAATAATTCAAAACATCCATCAAAATTTCCAACTCTATTTGTTCCATGCACCCCCCCCCCCTCCTTTTCTAATGCTTATTATTAGGCTGATAGCTGAACTTGTGCGCTTGAGTCAGCGAAATTATCACTGTGTTGTGTCTACAACCCGCTTGCTCGCTTGGCTTGTTGGGAGCTATAGATGACACAGGATATATCTCTTATTTTCAAGGAGTTTGTTTAAGGAAAAAGAAATGAATAGCAATTGCAAAAAGAAGGGATAAATGCAAATGTATTTGAAGCTAATTGGACAATTTGACAAAGTTACTTTTTACATTTTAATGAAACTTTTAATGTTTTTTTAGTTAGTAGATCATTTTAATGAAACATTTAAGTTATTGAATTCAAGTGATTAATTTCGAGAGAACTTCCGATTTTTTTCACAAATCTTCCTATTTTTTTATTTGAAGAGATTGGCAGGTATACTTTGGCAAACTGATTCAAAAGATTTCCAAGAAATTTGGGTGGTAGATGTCCATGGGAAAATTTAAGACTGAGTTTCTGAGGGGGGGGGGGGGGGGGGCAAGTTCTTTTTTTTTTTCTTTGAGCAAACAATAGCTCTAATAATTGCCTACATGCTAATTATTGTTTGATTTTTCGTAATATTTTAGAAAATTTGTTTAGATTTTACGATTTTATATGGATAATCTTTATTTTTTCCAATTCTACTAATGAGTTTTACCTTTTTAGAAATTAATCGAAAAACTAGCATTTTTTTTTAAATCAGATTTCAGCCATTTTTCCAAAATTTGTACCAAATGGATTATTCCAAAACTAACGATTTTTTTTACAATCCAACTTAACATTTTTTTTCCAAAACTTTTGATGACTGGTTTGTTTGGATTTTAATATTGAAAATGACTGATTAATTTATTCAGACTTTGATGATTATCATACTTTTTAAAAAGCATTTAGAAAGTGAGTAAAAGAGTATCCTCCACCCTTAATTTAGAGCTATTCAAGAAAGTAACTACAATCCTGAGTTAAGATGATAAAACTGCTGGTCCTACTGAGTTAGGTTTTCTGCCCTTAATAGTTTATATACCTTTTGTTCCCCTTCTCCTTAGAGACAGGTATAGCTCTTTAGAAAACATTTTGCTCGGCTCTTTTTTAATCACTTGCAATGTTTTTGTCTATATTTTCCTTTAAAGAATTGCCCTTTCACTTTAAAAGTTATTTTAGACACCAATGCCTTATCATTTCTATTTAATGAATAATGTTTTTTCCTATGAGAAAAGGACATTCTGCCTTTTTCAGAACTCTTCTGAACCTCTGAGAAAAAATGCATGATTTCTCGCTTCATGATTTTGGGAGGTATGTTTTCATTATTTAGAATCATCCCAAATAAACTGGTAGGGCATTGCCCCCCCCCCCTCGCTCCCCATAAATCCGTCCATGTAGTTGCTGCATTTTTCCTGCTCTCTATTTGAAGGGTTATCCACTGTTCTGGAAAGGGGAGAGACGAAGGATACTGGGACAACACTATGAAACCCCCCTGACCCCCCATAATTAAATGAAAAGGAAATACATAGTAACATCGCGATATATCGGCACATCGCGATGTTATACTGGTGATGTATTACGATGTTAAAATCTGCAACATCGCTCAGCACTAGTCTGAAGCAATAACATTCTATACCATGCTCATTTTCATACATTGCCAGTAACATATCGTACATGGATTGTGTTTCTGTTGCATTTCTGTTGAATAAAGATTTTTTTTTTAATTCTGATTATATTTGAATTTTAAAAAAAATGACGCCTAGATTGTTCATTTTGACGCCTAGAAATTGATCCTAGGAGTCACAATGACGCCTAGACTTAAATTTCTATTTCTAACACTGTATGAAAGTGCACAGAATAAAAACAAAACAAATAGTTCATGAACTGAAGTAGTTGTTACTACTGGTACGTAAAACAGAATGGAATATTCAAAGATAGCCCTCATAGCTGATATTCATATGACACTATAAAGATTAATTAAACTCCTGAACTTTTAAATTGGAATGCAGAAACATGAGTAGTTTATTTTATTTATAATCAGTCAAATTTTAAGGATCAACCAACGGAAAAAATGTTTTAAATAAAATTCATGCATGGTATAAACAAGAAAGTACGATGAATAAATTTATGTACAATAAACAAATAATTTTCTGCTAACATAATTCAAAGAACGAAATGTGGGAAAATATCCTCAGTTTATTTAAATTTTGTAATAAATTATTTTTCCTACTTTGAAGAAATATACAAATATAGAGCATGCTGCTACATTTTTCATGCGCCCATTCTTTTCTCTTCAGCACAGTGGATAATCCATAGATTTTTCAAAAAATAGCAGTCTTGAATTAAATGGCTGTTAATAATTCAAAATAAAATTTTACTGAAAAGTAATCTTAAATTAGAATGGTATACTTTTCAAAAAAAAAAAAAAAAAAATGCTGATGTCTAGTGAAAATAATTGCTATTAATGTTTTGTTTTAATGTAATTTTATTAGCAATAATGTGAAAATTAGTTAAAATTTTGATATTGTTTTGAGAAAATTAGGAAAAGGAAAAAAAAATTGTATCAGAAATAAATTATTAAAAATTTCTAAAACCGAAATGGGAAAAGTCAGAAGAAAAAAATGATGGTGAAATTGGTAGCATTTAAAATAAGCATCTTTATCATTAACTAGCTTAATACCCGGCGTTGCCCAGGTGCTTATTAATACAACATAGCATTCAGGGAAAATAAGTTTGAAAGAGTTCTATTCATATGGGTATAAAATAATTTGCATCAATCTGTCTCTTAGGTACAAACTTTGAAAAAAACTAAAATATTACAGAAAGTTAAACGTTTACAGAAAAATAGTCTTATCAAAAGGTGAAAATTAAAGAGAAATGTTGTCTGTGCTTTGCCGCGTCCACTGGCATGAAATATATGCACATGGAAGTGAAAAAATTGCATCAAATTCACCTGCCAAATTCAAAATATTAACTTTTCTCTATTAACTGTTCCCACCTACAAAGTAAAAATTATTATAACTCAATCTAATAAATCTGTCTGAAATAAATCTGTTTCTCGTTCTGAAGGCTTATCTCCATTACAGACGCAACTGTTGTCGCATTGCAAATTTGAAATTCAAATCCGTGGTTCTTTTTATAAAGTCCACATGAATTATGATTGTTTTTTACTTATTTCAATGCTAAAAGGAAATAGGTGAGCCTTAAATTGAAAATTCATTACTTTAATCGTAATCATTGTTGGAAAATACTAATATTTAAAAATCTTAAATTTCATCAATTTGAATACTAAAAGGCCTATCTCGATTACAATATAAATAGGCTAGATTCCTATAAAAGGGTCATTTTTTGACAAAAAATTTAAATTTGAGCTTTTTAGATTTTTTAAAATTTCAAGACCCCGCCTATGAGAATTCTAGGGCATCAAGGAACCTCTGTGTCAAGTTTGATGAAAATCTGACGCAAACTGTGGATTTGTATAGAGAACAAGTATATATATATACATACACTCATTTTTATAGATATAGATTAGCTTGTGCAATTAATCGGTAATGGGCCATTTTGCTTATCGGTGCATCCCTAGTTAAAATAAAACTTTTTCTCTTTAAAAAGCAATTTTATTACTTACAGTTTAAATGCAGGCGATTTTGATTTCCCTCCATTAATTCTAAAAAGAGTAACAATAATTAATATAACTAGAAATACAAGTCACAGTTAATTGAATATAAAAATTGCAACAGGATACTTTTGTTCTGATAAATCTACACTAACTGTTCACCGTCAACTTGAACAACAAACAATAAAAAGCATATTAAATGTTTACAAAAACCAAAAAAGGTGTTTGAAAACTTAATTTGATCATTATTTGTCACTTCACTGCACAACAAATAAAATCTCATAATATCTATTTTTGGTAGGAGATGGCCAATTGCTCCTCAACTTTGAGTTCATTTTCGCATCTTGCTCTCTACATTGGAAACTACTTGTTTGCTGCAGTTCAAGCATCAGCTTTATTTCTCATGAAAATGTTCTTATTGTGAGTTTCATGTATGTATATTAACATGCACCTTTTTATTCATGGAAAAACAATCAAGATTCATCAACTAAAAAAGCAGGATTTATGGGGAATCCTAGGTTAAAGAAATTTTTAAGGAGGAGGATCTGAGATCATCCCGCTGGAATCTCTCCATACCACTCTTTTACCTCAATGATTTTAATTGTCTTCTTTAATGCAACCTGATCACATAAAAAAATTAAGTAAATGAAAATATTAGCTTTAGTATATTGTTCCTTGTAAGGATATATTTTCTTAATTTAACTTACCTCACTTCAGGATTTGGAACATTCTTGATATTCACAGGGACTTGAACTCCTCTTTCCCATTCTTGTTTCCAAGAATCTGTGACATCCCAAAATTCAGTTTCATCTAACTGCTCATTGTCAGGCAGTTTCATAGCACTAATCAAGTCTTTTCGAAATAGCTGCAAAAATTTTTAAGTTTGAAGATTTACTAGAAAGCACATTATGTGCATATAATGAACTCTTGATTTCAACATTAAACAAGTAATAAAATTTTTAATGTGATAAATTAGCACTAAAATAGAGGAAACAGTATAGCTATTAGCCACTTTAAGTGACCATTCTACTGTATGTTTGAATTTTTTAAAAGAAAAGTTTCACAACACTGTCGGCAAGGTCTGACACTATGGTAAAAATCCTGGTTTAAACCGTCCTGTCCAAAACCTTAGTGTCCTAAACTAAATTTCAGCGAAATTGCATTTTGTGAGCAAGTATCAAAATCCAAACAAAATAAAGTCTACTCAAGAAATATTTTATTAATTAAAAACAGTAAGTTAGAACTTATTTATTGAATGTGAAGCTTCAAATAGGAGTTAAAAAATACATTAAAGTTATGCTGCTGGTTCTAATCGAGTTATATAGGAATTGCAATTCTCAGGAGTCTGTCCAGGAGTTTTTGCAGGGTCCGTTTTTTGTGAAAAACTAAATTAATTTTGTGAAAAATCAAATAATTTTGTGAAAATCAAACAATTTTGGAAAAAAAAAAAAAAAACCCCCAAAAAAAATTTTTTTTTTTTTTTTTTTGAATTTAATAAAAAATGAAATAAAATTCATTTATTTTCCTCAAAAAAAAAAAAAAAAAAAAACAGCATATTAATCATAAAAAATGCGAAAAGTCCAATTCCTGTAGCGGATGCAAAGAGATTGCAGTATTCAAAGTGATCATTCAAATGACATCAAAAGCACAAAACGGAACATAAAATAATTTTTTTTGGTGATTTTTTTTTACAATTGCATATCAAGTGTCAATGGTAAACATATTATTAATGTCTGTTTCCACAATTAATGCAAAAATAAAATGGAACAATCGCTTAACATTTAGACTCATAAAAGAACAGTAAATTTTGCTTTAAAAAATTTAACATAATGATCTGAGCAAAAAATAAAGCGAATTTTCATTTATTTGCCTCCTAATAAAGCGTAATTAGCTTGAAAAGTAAGTAAAATTCGATTTTCATATCGGATGCAGAGATCGCTTTTTTCAAAATGAAAGCATCATAAATATAAAAACGATTTTTAATAATTTATTTAAGTCAAAAATTTTAGAGCTGCATTTCATCAGGTTTATATGATGAATGTCATTAATAATCACCGAAAAAATACAAAAATACGGTAGGGAAACAGCAAAACAAACAATAGCAGACTTCTAATATTAACAGACACAAAAATACATTAATTCCTGAATATAACTAAAACACCACCTTGTAAGCATTAAAAATAAATAAATAAATAAAGAAATAAAATAAAATAAAGATAATTTTCGGCCAAAATAAGGTCAAAACATCAACATCACACCAAAGATGTCAGATGGAGATAATTTCAATTTTAAATAGCTGATCGCTCTACCCAGAAGCAATCCCATTTTTTCTCCAACCCTAGCTATCTGTTTGCAGTTCTAAGTTCATTCAGCTGATAATTGCTATTGTTATTATTTCCTTTATGTTTAAGTCCATAGCAGGGAGAAAATCCTTACTCTGCAGTCTGCACTTCCAGAGAAATCTATAACAGCAACATCGCAGCAAGCCACTTTGATTTGCATATGATAAAACAAATAAGCAGAACCATTAAAGCAAAACAACTACCTTTTTTAAGTTGTTAATTTCTTTAAAAGAAACCAACAGAAAGTGCTACATTTTACACTAAAGGTTTTTTGCTTGCCCGAGCATCACAGGGCCAGGCAGGAAATGCCAACTTTTTTTTTTTTCGCAAAGTTGCCGGATAAGCGATTCCCTTCTTCAACTTCAGAAAAGGCACAAAGTTATGAGCTTTTACACAGAAATATGCTATACATTATTTTGATTTCAGATTTGCTTTTTGAATGAATAATGTGTGAAATGTGCGTTTGTTTGATCAGCATTTTGTGAAGGGTCCGTTTTGCTTGATCGTGTTTTTGTGAAGGGTCCGTTTTGCTCGATGGTATTTTTGTGAAGGGTCCGTTTTGCTTGATCGTATTTTTGTGAAGGGTCTGTTAACGGACCCAAATTTCCTCTGGCCAAACCCCTGATTCTTCACTAAACATTCAATTAGTACTCATGAATTTAAGTGATTTTGTTTTTGATAGTAGCCAAACTTTCTAAAAAGATATGAATATGAGGGTGCTCAAAATATGATGTGAAATTGATTTAAAAGCACTAAATGATGGTTTGTCAACTGAAAAAAAAAAAAAAAGCTTTGTAGTAGTTTTTTTTTTTTTTTTTTTTTTGACTATAGTGACAAAATACCTATAGAGTCATTTCATGCTGTGACACTAAATAGCCATAAACTAAAAAGAGTCACTAGTTTTGAAATATAATGTATATCAACAATGTATTATTTTTTAGTCCAGGATTCAAAGTTTTTTTTTTATTTTTATTTAAACATCATGTTAAACAATATCACTCAGGATTTTTTGTTTTTTTTTTTTTTTTTTTTTTTTTTTTTTTTTTAAGTTAAGCTAATTTTCCTCTGAAATATTATTTAAAAGTTTATTTATTTATTTTGGAGTTATAAATATAACTGAAATAACTTTCTTTGGTAGTTATGCAAATTTCTTTTAGTAACACCACCAACTACTGCATACGAAAATTTTAAGTAGCAGAGTTATTGGCGAATTTACTTTTTCACTTTCAATTTACTTTTAATTTTTTTAATTATAATACAGTCGAACCCTCTTATCTCGAACCTGCTTATCTCAAAAAGGTCTCTATGTCGAAAGTTTTCAATTTTCTTGCTTTTACAGCATAAGTTAAATGTTTTTCTTATGTTTATCTGGAATGTTTTTTATCGAAAAACTCTATATCTCGAATTTTGACAACTCTCATTTTTGAATTTTATCTCCAGCCACCTTTATTAATGGCATAACTTGGAGACAAAAATCATCTTCTGCACAATCATTCAAAGACTATGTTCATACTTAAAGGTATGCACTAACTTGCTACCGATATAGTCATTGCAATTAGTAAAACGTGGACTCACAATATGCCATACAGTAAAATATTCAACAATATCAATGCGAAACAAAGTATTAAGTATTTAATTTTGATTCAATGCTTATTTTGTAAATTTTATCACAACCTCTGTATCTTGAAGTTTTCTTCCATCCCGTGAAATTCGAGATAAACAGGTTTGATTGTATTAATTTTTCAGAGAAAAAAAATTATCAAATATTTATTAGTTACAGGGTTGCAAAAAACCCGGGTTTTTTTTTATCTTTATTTTTGTCATAATTGATTTTATATGCAATTAATTTGCATTTAAATAATGTAAATAAATCATCATAAAAGACAAAGTAACAAATAACATTTGAAAATTACTTTAAGTATTAGTTTACACTTTGTTATTATGCCACCACCACCCAAGTTACATCATAGATAAATGTAAAAAAAAAATAATGAAATGTAACGATATTTAGTAATAATTTGTGCTCAATTTTTGTAGTTATTAGGATGAAGATGTAACATTTTAAAATGTATTTTGTAACATTATCTTCTTTTCCCGTAATAGTACTCGAGGCCATTGCCAACTGTAAACAAAACAATCGTTGGCATCGGCAGAAAAGAAATTGCCTTAGTGTTTTATATATACATTTTATGGGTAGACGTATAAGTTTCAATAGGTAGGATAACTTTTTTAAATACAATGGATAAAATCTAATATAAAAAATGCTGAATATGAAATAAACCTCACTAATTTTAAAAAAACCAATAAAACCCGCTGTTGTGAGGGTTTTATTGGGTTTTTTACAGTGGGTTTTACCCAAAAAAACCTGGGTGGTTTTTTTTGGGCAGGTGGGTTTTTTGCAACCCTGATTAGTTAGAACTAATTAATATTAATATATATGCATTACAAATATTACGGTAAATACACATCGATTAGATTAATTAGCAGTAGCTTTAGAATACTTTTGGACAGTTTAAGATACTTTTCGACAGCTTAAAAGTCTTATAGCTTTCGACAGTTAACCCCACCTGCCCTATCCAAAACCCCAATCCTGCATATAGAACTAACATATTTTTGACCTAGCTTTTGACTAGAGGGTTACTAGTTTCTTAGCATAAAAGTTGACACGGCTAATAACTGTATGGGGGCCAATTCTGTTCCCACATGTTATACATATAAAATATTGTAGGTAGGTAAGGAACATAAGAATGATAAAGGAATTTACCTCATCAGGCTTTTCTTTTCTGCTTGAACTATTATAAATTTTATGCAAGGGAGGATTTTCAGTAAATCCTGAATTTGAAGTTGCTCCTTAAAAATAAATACAGATTTTACAAACTTGTAACAACTAATAATGACATAATTAAGCAAAAATTAATGCAATTTACATACTCAGATCTTCATCTTCACTGCTGCTTATTCTCCGACGCTTTTTAGACCCAGATGAAGCTGGAACATTTTTTAGAAATGTGACAACTTTCAAACATATGGTTAAATTGTTAGCTTAATGTAATTTCAATATTTAACTTCTGCAAAAGCTGTAATTGGATAAATTACACTGAAGGTATGTGACATATTTCTCTATAAGTCTTGACATTTTAAAATACCTAACAATTGACATTAAGTGATATACTTAAACAAAATTTTAATATTTTTTCCTATAAAAAGAAATTTTGATTATTATTGAAGCAATGTATCAATTTTAGTCTGAGCCAAAACACAATGTCTTGTTCAAACACTTTTTACCATAGATATATAGAAGATAAATATAGATTGCTTTTTCACAAAGACAATGTTGAACCAAGCACTATTTACAAATTTTTGTTAATCCTAAAACAAGCATGCAAAGATAAAATTGGTTCTTACATGGGGAACAAAAAGGTTTAAAATGATATTAATTTTACAAAACACACAGAACAATAAAATAATTTCGGGAAAAAATAGAACCGACTTCAGTTGGAAATTGCTCTAAAAAGTAAAAAATAATTTTTTTCTTTGAACACCATCGAAACTACTTTTAAACATAAGTTTTGAAGTCGGCGCAAAAACAATATATAGAATCATACGCTACTATAATTCAACTATATACATTTTAATGCATCCAGGTTCTTTAAAAGCATTTGCATACATTTTCATTTCATTAATAGGGTTGGACCGGATATCCGGTATTCTATCGGTATCACGGCATGATATTTTAAGTTTCAGGTATCGGCCGGTTATTCAGGATGATTGGTTTGATGGAGATACGGCTATGTTGAACGGGATGTGATGTGGGGTATTTCAGGATGTGTTGTGAGTGTTTTCCGGTGTTGTGTGGTCAAGTTGGTTTGTGGGGCCGTCAAGGTATATTACTGGACAATAGTTGAGCCTTGTCTCTGGGTTAGTCTAGTGTATTTGTTAAATTTGGGGTTGTTGGATGATGTTAGTATTGCTTGATTACCCTGGGTTGTTCTATGTATGATTGGTTTGTGGGTATGGTTCTAGCTGTTTACGAGTCTCTAGCTGGTCCCTATGCATGTGCAGCTCCTAAGGCTACTGAGGTGCGATATATGTGGTTTTCCCTGGGTATAGATGGTGGCGATTAACGGATGTGTTCTATATAGCAGTTGGTATAGTTTCGAGAAAAGATCAGTGTGAAGCTCCTTGTATCGTGTTGATGGCTTGTTTTTAGTTGATAGTGGATCAGCCACTTGAGTTCGTTTTGGTGTTTTGATTATTGGTGGTTTGTGGAGGGTATGGCTTCGTGAGTTTGTGGTCCGTTGCAGTGGGCTTTAGTGTGCTCTGATTCAATGGTAGGTAGTTGTGTCTATACTCAGTCTTTTGGTCGGTTTGGTATTTACGGGTGAGTGGTGCGGTATAGATGGTGCTGAATTGGCTTTTGTATATTTGCTCCATTGGTCGGATGATGGTATTGTTCTGTTTATTGGATGGATTTTATGCTGATGGTTATACTTGCTTTAGATTTTCAGTACATTGTCAGGCAGGGATGTTTTTGTGTAGATGTTTGTGTGTTTCTCTTATTGAGATTGGTTTCGCTCGATTGTTACACTTTTGGACTAGCTGTGGCTTATCAGTGTTGGTCCTTCGTTATTTTCTGTTTCTGTTGTTTGTTTGTAACGTCAATATAAGATGTGGTATATGGACTGGTTTTGATGGATGAGTTCGAGGTCGTTTTGTGGAAGTTTATTTGTGGTAGGTACTTTAGGTTTTGTGGTTTGTGCTTTTGTTGTTGTACGGTTTATCGCTTATGTTAATAGTGTTTAGATGGCTTAGGCTTTGCTGTCATGTCTAGTTAGTAGTTGATATAATTGTTTTTTATGTTGTTCCTTTGTATGCTTTGGTGAGTGTGGAATGTTGATTCTCTTGGGGGGGGGGGGTTGGTTGGTTAATCTTTTTAGCTTAATATGGGAGCGTTTAATATTGGCTGAATTGTTTGGGTCTACTGATAAGTTTGGATCGGTTGATGTGTTTATATCTTATGCGGATTGTGTGTTTGTGGCGATGGGGGTGGATACAGGGGCTATGGTGGTATTGGTGAGCATGCGGGGTCGATCGAGAGTGGTTGTGAGTGAGTGGTTTGTGGTTTATGTCATGGGCTTGAAGTTTTTTTTTTGGCGTTGTTGCGTTTGTATTGGTTTCTTTGATACTTCGATGTTGTGGTAATTGGCTTGTGGATTGGTCGGTTGTAGAGGTTGGTTTTGTGGTGGTTTATTGGCTGTTGGTGGTTTTTGGATATTAATACTGGGAGGTCATTTTCTCTGTGTTTCTGTCCTGGGTATTCATAATTAGCGTGCGGATTTTGTGTAATCCTAGTTGTTTATGATGTGTCTTATTGTGTTTGGTCGTCGATGCATTGATTTCGGCACTATGTATGTTTTATTTATTTCCTACTGACTGGGTCTGTGATGTGTCATCGTGTGGCTTATTTGTATATTGTTTATGTTGTATGCGTTTATGTCTAGTGTGTATCTAATTAGCTGCGATGAGTGTTTTGTTACGGATGCTAGACGTGTTGGTTGCTGTTGGTGTGGCATGTTCCGTAATGTGTTTGGTTGGATGTATTGTTGTTTGGTGTGATGTCTGTGGTGGTTTTTAGTGGGGGTATGTAGTCTTCATTGTAGGCAAGTATCATGTGCGCTAACGTTTTTCGATGCGTCGTGTTTCGCTTCGTTGACTTTGGGTGTGGATACTTGGTTCTACGTATGTCCTGCGGTTGCTGCCGGTGCTGTGTGGTTGGGTGATTGGTTCCTATTGGTCTGTTTCGAGTTAGTGTTTGTGGATGTGTATAGATTCAGTGAGGCGTTTGTGTGTGATTGTCCTGGGGTGTTGCTGTGTTTTGTTGATTTTGGGGGGTTTTCTGTGTTTACTTGATCTTTGGTTGGATTGTGGGGATTGTTTGTAGGTGTTGCGGTGTTGGAGGACTCGATGGGGGTGAGGTCCGGCTGATGTTCTCGTTGCGTGATTGGATCAAGTCTAGCTCTGTTCAGTATGATAGTCTTACCTTTTGTTGCTTCTTTGTTGTGATGCGTGTTGCAGGTGTGCTAATCTTCATATTGATGGTTTACTGTGAGTGTTCTGTTTGTTTGTAGGTCGATATATTATTTTTTCTATGATTTTTGTTACTACTGGAGTTTATTTTAGCTGTGTTGGGTAATTTTTATCTTGTTAGGGGGTTCTTTTTTGCTTAATGAGAGAGATGTGTGTGTAATATGGTTTGCTAAGCTATCGTTGTTTTGTGTTATTATATGCGTTTATGCTCTGGTTCTTTGTTCATGTGCTGTTTCGGGTCTAAGAATTCGAGTTTTATGATTTATGGTTTTTTTTCGTATGATTCGATGATCGTAGGCTTAATGTTGTGTGTGACTCTGTGCTGTTATTTAGTGTTTATTTAGTCGTTGGCTTGTACGTTCTCACACAGACCACAGACGCACTCACATCTCGCACCGCACTCTATACACAGCCGCACAAACACCGCACACGCATACACGCGCACACAACACCACACTTCGGTCAGGGTTGTTATGTTCTCGGATGCGTCGCGCGCACACGCCGTCGTTACGCTCTCCACTGTGGTAATGTGCTTTTGGTAGAAATATGTTGAGTAGTATCGTATGATTTGGTAGTTTCACGACTCTACGTCAGTCACGCACGCAGAGCATCGCCTGGGGGGGGCGGTTGACTGTGGCTTATGTTTATGTTTGGAGGGATTGATCTGTGGGTGGAGGGGGGGGTAGGGGAGGAGAGTGGTTGTTTGGTAGTTGAGGTATTCATGTCTGTGGTATTGTTTAAGTGTTGTGATTCAATCCGTGGGTTGTTAGGTTAGTGGTTATGGGTTAGGATGAGGATTCTTTCCTATTTTGTGTTTATAACTTAGGTATAGCTCTGGTGTCTGGGTGTGTATCGTCAGCGCACTACGATGGGATTGCCACACGGCGAGGCAGGGGTGTGCCTGGTTTTGTTTTGGGTGCTTATTGATTATATTAGCATACGTGGTCGCACGTCTAGTGTTATCGGTTTGTTGGGTTTTGTGGGGTGTGAATTTTGTTGCGTGCTTATGGTTTTTTGCGCAGTTGATTCTTAGTAGTGGTCTGTTTGGATAGTAATAAATTATGTACATGGGAAATTGAACTTCGTTTGACTCAGATAGAGGTTATAATTTAAGGTTAGTAGCACTCAATATAGATTAGATACCCTAATTGAGAATTCATTTAACTACTGATAATAATAGATTAGTACTCGTGTGAAAAAAAAGGTAAGAAGTAATTATAGAAAAGATTATTAGTTCTGTATTAGTAGGCTCTAAGTGAATAAAATTGTAGTTTTAAGGCCTTGACAAAACGCTCGCGGTTTGTTTCTTTAGTTTTGTTTAGATTTTTTTGTATTAAACGAGAAAGACAAGAGGCCTAAAAAGATATATTAGTATACGTATCAGTAATCAGTTAAAAACTATATCACCTTAGACAATTCAGAGATAAGAAAAAAAATTCAGAATATATTTATCGCACAACATAAAGATCAATAGATTAAGTTATAAAGAATGGTAGATTTAAATAAGTAAGTATTAACCAGTATCAAAAAAACAGAAACGATGAAAATCTGCTGCACGAAAAAGTTTAGACATCATAGAAGACTCGGTTTTATGTCAGCAAATATAAGAAGCCTGAGACGAAAAATTGAAAGAGAAGTCACAAATATAGAAATTAATATAAAGAAAAAAAGTCATAAAATAGTATTAACAAAACTACACACAATAAATCAAATAATAAAATAGACAATAAGAGTTAACATTTAGAAAATAGGACATGAACCAATACTTGACAAAAATAATGTAAATAAAAAGTTACACAAACAATCAAAATGAAAAGACTAGAGTATTACCCCACAAAAGCAAATCAATTACAACAGCAACAACTTAGATCAAACAAATAAAAAAGAGAATTCAACTACATAATACTGAGTTAAAGACTTATCAGACATAGCATCTTCAACAAAGAATATATAAAGACGAAAACTGAAAGAGAGCACATTAAATACAGTACACAGTTGGAGGAATAACACAAATTTTGTTTCAGAAGCAAAAATTGGTAAAAAGGAAAGATGAAAAGTAATTACATCATCTAAAAGGTTTATCAAACAATGAAATTTTTAACTAAGATTTTTATAAAAAAGAAAATATTTAATTAGGTCCTCACATCATACCGGATAACTCTCACATCAATTCCGGATATTCCCCACATCAATACCGGATACTTAGCCGGATATCCTGCAAAAATCTTCCGGATATCCGGAAGTACCTGATACTTAAAATATCAGCCGGATACCGGATAGTTACCGGATATCCGGTCCATCCCTAGTAATGAATGAAATGTATGCAAATGCTTTTAAAGAACCTGGATCCATTAAAATGTATATAGTTGAATTATAGTTGCGTATGATTCTGTACATTGTTTTTGCGCCGATTTCAAAACTTATGTTTAAAAGTAGTTTCGATGGTGTTCAAAGAAAAAATTATTTTTTACTTTTTAGAGCAATTTCCAACTGAAGTCGGTTCTATTTTTTCCCGAAATTATTTTATTGTTCTGTGTGTTTCGTAAAATTAATATCATTTTAAACCTTTTTGTTCCCCATGTAAGAACCAATTTTATTTTTGCATGCTTGTTTTAGGATTAACAAAAATTTGTAAATAGTGCTTGGTTCAACATTGCCTTTGTGAAAAAGCAATCTATATTTATCTTCTATATATCTATGGTAAAAAGTGTTTGAACAAGACATTGTGTTTTGGCTCAGACTAAAATTGATACATTGCTTCAATAATAATCAAAATTTCTTTTTATAGGAAAAAATATTAAAATTTTGTTTAAGTATATCACTTAATGTCAATTGTTAGGTATTTTAAAATGTCAAGACTTATAGAGAAATATGTCACATACCTTCAGTGTAATTTATCCAATTACAGCTTTTGCAGAAGTTAAATATTGAAATTACATTAAGCTAACAATTTAACCATATGTTTGAAAGTTGTCACATTTCTAAAAAATGTTCCAGCTTCATCTGGGTCTAAAAAGCGTCGGAGAATAAGCAGCAGTGAAGATGAAGATCTGAGTATGTAAATTGCATTAATTTTTGCTTAATTATGTCATTATTAGTTGTTACAAGTTTGTAAAATCTGTATTTATTTTTAAGGAGCAACTTCAAATTCAGGATTTACTGAAAATCCTCCCTTGCATAAAATTTATAATAGTTCAAGCAGAAAAGAAAAGCCTGATGAGGTAAATTCCTTTATCATTCTTATGTTCCTTACCTACCTACAATATTTTATATGTATAACATGTGGGAACAGAATTGGCCCCCATACAGTTATTAGCCGTGTCAACTTTTATGCTAAGAAACTAGTAACCCTCTAGTCAAAAGCTAGGTCAAAAATATGTTAGTTCTATATGCAGGATTGAGGTTTTGGATAGGGCAGGTGGGGTTAACTGTCCAAAGCTATAAGACTGTTTTAAGCTGTCGAAAAGTATCTTAAACTGTTCAAAAGTATTCTAAAGCTACTGCTAATTAATCTAATCGATGTGTATTTACCGTAATATTTGTAATGCATATATATTAATATTATTTAGTTCTAACTAATCAGGGTTGCAAAAAACCCACCTGCCCAAAAAAAACCACCCGGGTTTTTTTGGGTAAAACCCACTCTAAAAAACCCAATAAAACCCTCACAACAGCGGGTTTTATTGGGTTTTTTAAAATTAGTGAGTTTTATTTCATATTCAGCATTTTTTATATTAGATTTTATCCATTGTATTTAAAAAAGTTACCCTACCTATTGAAACTTATACGTCTACCCATGAAATGTATATATAAAACACTAAGGCAATTTCTTTTCTGCCGATGCCAACGATTGTTTTGTTTACAGTTGGCAATGGCCTCGAGTAATATTACGGGAAAAGAAGATAATGTTACAAAATACATTTTAAAATGTTACATCTTCATCCTAATAACTACGAAAATTGAGCACAAATTATTACTAAATATCGTTACATTTCATTATTTTTTTTTTACATTTATCTATGATGTAACTTGGGTGGTGGTGGCATAATAAAAAAGTGTAAACTAATCCTTTAAAGTAATTTTCAAATGTTATTTGTTACTTTGTCTTTTATGATGATTTATTTACATTATTTAAATGCAAATTAATTGCATATAAAATCAATTAAGACAAAAATAAAGATAAAAAAAAAACCCGGGTTTTTTGCAACCCTGTAACTAATAAATATTTGATAATTTTTTTTCTCTGAAAAATTAATACAATCAAACCTGTTTATCTCGAATTTCACTGGATGGAAGAAAAATTCAAGATACAGAGGTTGTGATGAAATTTACAAAATAAGCATTGAATCAAAGTTAAATACTTAATACTTTGTTTCGCATTGATATTGTTGAATATTTTACTGTATGGCATATTGTGAGTTCACGTTTTACTAATTGCAATGACTATATCGGTAGCAAGTTAATGCATACCTTTAAGTATGAACATAGTCTTTGAATGATTGTGCAGAAGATGATTTTTGTCTCCAAGTTATGCCATTAATAAAGGTGGCTGGAGATAAAATTCAAAAATGAGAGTTGTCAAAATTCGAGATATAGAGTTTTTCGATAAAAAACATTCCAGATAAACATAAGAAAAACATTTAACTTATGCTGTAAAAGCAAGAAAATTGAAAACTTTCGACATAGAGAGGTTTTTGAGATAAGCAGGTTCGAGATAAGAGGGTTCGACTGTATTATAATTGAAAAAATTAAAAGTAAATTGAAAGTGAAAAAGTAAATTCGCCAATAACTCTGCTACTTAAAATTTTCGTATACAGTAGTTGGTGGTGTTACTAAAAGAAATTTGCATAA